>NDXB01014743.1:289084-322969 GCA_002631895.1 Agapornis roseicollis
AAACGACAAAAATAATAACAATTCAAACCAGCACGACGATTTAGGTCATTTATCGCCTGATTTCCCGATAAGGTACCGGCTGTAACGGCCCAAAACGTCGGCGAGGCTGCGGCGCGCACCCCCCCACCTCACCCATCCCGCCCCTCAGGGCCGCCCTCGCGATACTGAGAGCGCTATCGCGACACAAACCGACCCCNCCCTCCCCCCAACACAAACACACACAGAGCCCTTATTCCCACGCTCACCTCGCTCCAGCACGGCGGGGGAACTCGAGCGCTCCAACCACCGCCTACCAGCCGCGTCCCGCCGGCATGGCCGCCGCAGGCAAGGAGACGACGGGGAACGGCTCCGCCGCCGCCGTCGGGTAAAGGGAAACCGCGTCCGTCTCACGGCTCCCCCCCGCCTCCAGCTCCGGCTCCGGCCCCGCACACGCACACACACGCACACGCTGCCCGGCTCAGAGAAACGGCTGCGGGGCCCATGCGCGCTGCCGCCGCTCGCTGACTCCACCCCGGCGCCGGGGATGGGCGGGCTGGTGCGGGGTGGGAGGGCGCAGCGGGGNCCCGCACACGCACACACACGCACACGCTGCCCGGCTCAGAGAAAGGGCTGCGGGGCCCATGCGCGCTGCCGCCGCTCGCTGACTCCACCCCGGCGCCGGGGATGGGCGGGCTGGTGCGGGGTGGGAGGGCGCAGCGGGGCCGGAGGATGCTGCGGGAGGTTGGGAGCGCTTTGTGAATGGGGAAACGGTGCGGTTGTGTTCGTGCGAGGGGTGGGTGAGTGGACGTGGGCTGAGCGAGGTGCGATGGCTTCGGTTTTGAGACAAGGAGGCACAAAGCACAAAGTGTGATCAGTTCTAAGTAATGCTAAGTTAAGATGGAAAATGACCGCGGTGCTTGAAGGGAGTTGATGTAGTTTCAGGTCCATAGGACCTTAGTACAAAGGGTGTAAGAAAAGCAGAATAGAAAAACAGGACCTGGGGATGGGGAGTGTCTGGGACTAACAGATGTCCGGGATGGGCACAGTTAAACTAACTGGTAAGTAAAAGGACAGGATGCTTGCTATGTTTGTCGTGTTAATAAACCCATTCAGCTGGTGTGAACATCTACGGGGGAGTATCCCAGACTAGCAGGATGGGAGCAGTTAAACTAACTGGTAAGTAAAAGGACAGGATGCTTGCTATGTTTGTCGTGTTAATAAACCCATTCAGCTGGTGTGAACATCTACGGGGGAGTATCCCAGACTAGCAGGATGGGAGCAGTTAAACTAACTGATAAGTAGAAGAATGGGATGATTGCTGTGACTGTAACGTTAATGAAGCTGGTGCTTCAAAGACTGCCTGAGGTCTCCACTGCAGCCTTCTCTTCTCCAGGCTGAACATCCCCAACTTCCTCAGTCTGTCTTCATACAGGAGGTGCTCCAGCCCTTGATCATCCTCATGGCCCTCCTCTGGACTTGTTCCAACAGCTCCATGTCCTTTTCACGTTGAGGACACCAGAACTGCACACAATGCTCCAAGTGATGTCTTACAAGAGCAGAGCAGAGGGGCAGGATCACCTCCTTCGACCATCATGAAGATGTTGCACTATGTCCCTTAAAAAGGGAGAAGAGTGTAATTGTGTGGGGTAATAAACAAAAGAGGATGCAGAAAATACATCAGTTGCAGTGCTGACAGGGCAAATTAATGGGGTTTACCGTGCTGGTGTGTGCTACAACCTACCGCTCTGATCCTGTCAAACCTGTCAAGTTCATTAGGATGGGCCAGGACCACACTCACTGCTGATAAAACCTTGGGGCACCAGCTTGCTGGCTCCATGTAGTAATGTCTGAGGAGGCGATCCCTATCTACCCATCACTGATCTGAGCGACTTTGAAATCCCTGGATGAAAGATACCCAGAGCGTCCCTAAGGATGAGCCTTTCCCTCTTCATTAGATGCCATCAGCTCTTTTGAGATTTGAATTCTTCCTTATTTTGGCTGCGTGTCCCTGTGTGATTTTCGCAGGGCTGCTTTGTTGCTCTTCCCAAGCAGAGGAGTTTTCATTCTGAGTAACTGAAAACAAATGGTGGGCTGCAGATGGGAATGCAGCTTGGGAAAACTGGAGATCAAAGAAAGGTCTTGACTCGGTGCTGCATTTCCCCTTTAACTGCCTCCCACCGAGCTTGTGGCTTGTGATTTGACGCTGCTGCCTTTGCTCTCTGTCTCAACAGCTTTGCTTAGAAAAGGAAAGAATAAAAGGAGAACGTTTTCCCTGTTCCGACTTCCTCCGTTTCTTGTTCCTCCCTCCTTGCTCTTGCTGATTTTCTGGAAAACTTTAATGGCTCTTCAGGAAATGCTTCAACCCGAAGGAAAAGCGCCGAGCCCTCGTATCCAGTTCACCCAAACAGGAAAGCACTGATGTGAATTGCTTCAGCCTTTGCCAGTTAGAGGTTGCTGCTGTGTGTGCCGCAGGGCTTGTCTGCCCTTTCCATGTGGGATCTGAAGGTCACTCGGCCCTGATCACCTCAGCAGCCAGTGCTTTCAGGAAAAGAAAACTTTCCCAAAGGATGAGAGGGAGGAATTGCGGCCGTTGTGACAATTATGGAAGTGTCAGCTCCTCCAGACCCGGGTTTTTGGTTTCAAACTGGTGCATATTTATTTGCTATCAAGAGTAGGGTTGTTTTCCTCCTGAGGGAAGAAGTTTTGATCCCCAGGGCTTGTTCCATGCGTTCTTTTGTTTCTCCAATATCTTTTTTCCACTAAGGAAAAGTGAAGAAGGGGTTTTCGCCTGGCTTAGAACACTTGGAGGCCCTTTTTGGTCCAGGAATGCTAATGGGAAAAAGCCTCAGATGCTGAGAGGAGCTGTAGAGATCAGCTATGCTGATAGCTAGTTGTATCAGCTGTGCTTTGGGAAGATGCTCATGGGAGATAACACTGTATCTTTCCTTCATGTTCTGCTTCTGGTAAATATTTCTCTTGGAGTGAAATGATAAATATCTAAGACAATTGGCTGCATTTGGAGGTTTCTGATGAGCTTTAGATGTTTGCTTTGAGAAGATGCTGATGCCGTTTGCCAAACAGTACAAGGCTCTGTTCACAAAGTAAACTGGGACCACAACAAAGAAGTGTGAAAGGAATAAACCAAGATGGGGAAAAGGAAGAGTGAGAGACGATGTATTTCTGTTCTTGAAAGCTGCTTTGCATTCCTATAGAACCTTTTCCTCCCAGTATTGCAGGGTATAACAAGCATTAGTCATGCCTCATGCTAGATTTGGGACACGACTGAGGCAATTCCTGCCACTATTTAGAGATTAAGTTTCCTGGATAGATATAACCCAGGGAGAAAGATGAACCCTTTCTGGAGCAGGGTTGTGGGAGCCACACTATTGTGTAGCTTCTTATATAAGGGTATTGAATTTGGACTGGTGCTTCAGGGGGCTGCAGCAGAGAAAGATTATCTCATTTATCAGAACCTTTACAAAGCAAGTGTTTGACACCAAGAAAAAAGCATCGTAAAAATGCAATCAGTTTCATTAATTTCAGCTTTAGTATCATAGAATCATGGAATGGTTTGGGTTGGAAAGGACTTTAAGATCATCCAGCTCCAACCCCCTGCCACGGGCAGGAACACAGCACACTAAACCATGGCACCCAAGCCCCTGTGTCCAACCTGGCCTTGAACACTGCCAGGGATGGGGCAGCCACAGCTTCTCTGGGCACCCTGTGCCAGCACCACAGCACCCTCACAGTAAAGAGCTTCTTCCGTATCTCCATCCTGAACTTCCCCTGTTTCAGTTTGACCCCATCACTCCTTGTCCTATTGCTGCAGTCCCTGATGAAGAGCCCCTCTCCAGCATCCTTGTAGCCCCCTTCAGACACTGGAAGCTGCTCTGAGGTCTCCAGGCAGCTTCTCTTCTCCAGGCATTCCACTTACTAATTNTGTCCTATTGCTGCAGTCCCTGATGAAGAGCCCCTCTCCAGCATCCTTGTAGCCCCCTTCAGATACTGGAAGGCTGCTCTGAGGTCTTAGCAGCTATGAGGTTTTATCTTAATCTTCATTTCAGTTGCTTACTGCAGTAATTCAGTTAGGATTGAGATGCCAAGTGTGCTATCTTGCCTCTGTTAAAGCTGATGACAGCATTGCTATTGACAACTGAAGCCAGGCTTTTTTCCCCAAGGTAGATGTTAGTGGTAAGAGCCTTCATCCAAGTAACTTCAATAGCAAACCTGGCATGTTTGAGAGGGCTCTGGGGGAGGAGAAAGAAAGCCTCTGTCTTTAGCAATATTCCTACTCATGTTTTCAGGAAATAGATGTCTCTTTTCCTGGCAATGGATATACAGGCTGAGCGGGGCTGACGGCTCAGCTGGTCACTCTGTGACTGCTTCCAAATGCATGTTTCATGATCAGACATCTCCTTTTCAGCACAGAGAGGAGATTGGTTTTGTCCCTGCTGTATTTTATGGCTTGATCTTTTCGTCCATTTTTGGGAGTTTAGCATCTTTAGGTGTGAGAATCCTCCTGACTCCTATAGGACAAACCCAACACTTCTGTATATGTGCACAACACTGGAAATGCACGCAAATTCTACACTCACAAGGATATCCTGAGGTCAGATGTGAAAGGAACCATTCGTTTAGACTGCCTAGCAGAAAGCCTGCCATCCTCTGAAATGATTTGGCTGAAGTAGCCATTGAGAACTCAAAGTGCCTGCAA
Organism: Agapornis roseicollis; assembly: GCA_002631895.1. Classification (NCBI taxonomy): domain Eukaryota; kingdom Metazoa; phylum Chordata; class Aves; order Psittaciformes; family Psittacidae; genus Agapornis; species Agapornis roseicollis. The sequence goes on from NDXB01014743.1 coordinate 293,778, forward strand.
ACACCAGTGTGAATTTGCAATATTCTGTAGCCTTTATCCAAAGAATTGGATGATTTTCCACCCTTTCCAGGTATTTCCTGTTCTGGCACCTTCGTGGAAAACACTGTGTTTGGTTATATGAGGCAATGAGGAGGATAAGAAGTGTTAACTGAATGAATTAATTTCTGAAGCCCTGAATGGTACCAAACCAGTGGACACACATAGTCTCTGGGACTATATAAAGTTCAGCTATGTCTAAATACAAGCAGAGCAGAAGAGAACTTTCTATCACAGCGTGTCTCTTTGATGGTCACATCCGCTCAGATGAGTGCCAATGGAATTCTGCCAGGTATTGGGCTGATTTCTCCTTGCGAGCAAATGCGATGCTGTGCTTGGGATAGAGCAGAATTGCTCTTTTGACTGCTTGCTCTTTAATCCCTCCTTTATAGTCTCATAAATGTTCCTGGAGCTATAGTGCCATGAAGCAGCTGTGGAATCAAGTGACCAGTTGGGTCAATCACATGCCTGTTTCTCCAGGAGAGCCAGCTTCTAGCTACTGGGACCTTGGTGGGAAGGGAGGTAGGACTGTATTGCAGTTCACACTGTTTCTCTCTATAGAAAGTGATTGAGATGCATTCATGTAAGCAGGGGTCCTGTGAGACTCAGGAGACATAGCACATGCTGAGCACTTCTGTGACTTGCTAAGATCATAGCACATCACTCTGAGAGTAAAGGTACAGGGCTGAGGGGGAAATACAGCAGTGTCCTGGAAGGCAGCACTATTCCTTAGCTGGGGGAGAGTATCTGAGGCACTCTGTGCTGGAAGGGAAACGTGCAGGGTACAGCAGCCCCTGCCTCCTTTTCACAGTGACTGCTTTGGTGCTGCACCCCATCATACTTAATGCAAATTGGGTTGTGTAATAATTTGCATATTTATGACTGTGTGTGGCCAGAGCTGCCTGTTTCTATTCGTGTGTCTCCGTTGCCTGAAGTGAGTGCACATAGCAGATAGGAGCAAGCCTGAGGCTTAGCTGCCACAAGCTGGACAACTGCCTTGTAAGAAGCGCACAGTGTCTTGCATTTTCAGCCTTAGATTCTCCATCTCTGTTAGAGAGTGGCTTAACCCCCAACTCAGGAGATATAACATGGAATCCCAGCCTGGTTTAGGTTGGAAGGGGCCTTAAAGCTCATTCAGCTCCATCCAGCAAGGACCCCTTCCATTGGAGCAGCTTGCTCCAAGCCCCTGTGTCCAACCTGGCCTTGAGCACTGCCAGGGATGGGGCAGCCACAGCTTCCCTGGGCACCCTGTGCCAGCATCTCAGCACCCTCCAGCTGTTGTAATGAATCCAGCTGTTGTAATGATGACAACCGTGGCACCTCCTTCTATCAAGAGCAGATGTGAGATGCTACGGGGTGTAGCAATAAAGGGATGAGTAAAGTTCTCTTGTAGATTTTCTACAAGCAGGAGCTGATGCTGTGCACCAAAGCTGCACTGCAACCAGCAGGAAGGGGAAGGTCGAGGGTGACTTCAGGCAATGAGGAGGAAAGACAAAGGATGAGAAATAAGCAGGGAATTTAGCTAAAAGGTTCCTTCATTGATTGATTTAACTGGCACTGGAGAGAAATTGGCCTTAGGTCAAATCTGCAATGCTTTTATGGGATTGCTCTCCCTCTGAGCATCCTAGAATGAGAGTTGGGCCAAGCTTCTTGGCCTGAAGGCAAGTAAACAAGAAAGGGATAAGAAATGTCCCTTACAAGGACAATTCCCTAATACATACTTTACATGCCCATTCAAAGCTGCAGGTCTGGTTTACCTGCTGGGCCCTTCTGTCAGGAGGTGCATAGGGAGAGCACCTCCGTCCCTCTGGAAATCTGTTTAAAAGTGCTGCATCATCGGTTGTGCGTTGTGATTTTGAGATCCCTTGTGCTCTGGAAGCTCTCAGGCTGTCCTTGGAGCAGAGCCACGTGCTATCACCACCTTGAAAACACACGTTGATTAAATGCATCCGTCAGGAAACAGCAAGCACATCCCAGCTTATTTAAGAAATGAGGGGTTTGCTGCCTAATGTTCTGTTACTGGAGCTGCTGCCCATTTATGAAGGCAACAGAATAACAGCGTTGTTCTCAGCTCAGAGGTGAAGGAGGGTCACCAGGTATTGCTGCCCAGAGGGCAGGGGTTGCAGTGGCGTTCATAAATAGAAATACAACAGGGAATAAGGTTGTGTGTCAGGATTGCTGTGATGGGAGAAGAACGGCAACAAGGAGCAAAGTAGAGTAGAATCGATCCCTGTTCCATAAATGGGCTGAGAACATGCATTTATAAACCAAGGATTAAGGCAGGAATCCTACTGGCAGTTACTCCCCCTGAGCCTTCATTATGGAGCTGGACAGGATGCTGCTGGCTGGGCTGTGGCAGCCCATTTTGCACTGGTTGTCCCCTCCATTTACCTTTCTGTAGCATCCTCAAAGCAGCCTGAGCAGTTTAGCAGCTGAAATGAAAAGGTGCCTGGGTCTCACTGAGTCATTCTTCATTCTCTCAGCAGGCAGCAGATTCAGGAGCTGGATTTGCAATGAACGTTTATTATTATGTGTCTTCTGGGGATACCTAATTTTTGTTAGCATCAGATTCCATGACTTAGCATCGTCAGTAGCTGTTAGACATATCTACACCAGCCAAAAGCTGCTTTTTCTTTTAAGCCTGCTTATTCCAGGCTATGTTTTTTTGTCATTTCTAGGGGAGTTCTGTGCAGTTCTTCTGACAAGTGCCAGATAGGCAGTGGGAATGAGGCCTGTAATGAATGCACTGGATGCGCAGCGCAAGCAGAAGCTCTACTCTTGGATGAAGAAGCTCTTCAGTCTCTGTGAGGTATCTGACAAGACAGCATACACTGGTCATTAGAATGGTGGGGTTTGTGAATGGCCCCCAGTAAATTCATTTCATGGGGAGAACAGGAGGGAGAAAACGATGTCTTTCAGCATTCCTCTGGATTCTGCACTTTGGAATCAGGAGGTGATTCACTGGAATTCTAGTAAAGAAAATCAGGGCAGCTGATTTTCTTACCTTCTTGTAAGTGTGCGTGTGTTGAGGGGGGTGTTGGCATTGAAAGGGAGGATTCTTTACTCTCAGTGTGGTTCGGTGCTGGCACAGGGTGGCTGCCCCATCCCTAGCAATGTTCAAGGCCAGCTTGGAGCAAGCTGCTCTAGTGGAAGGGGTCCCTACCCATGGCAGGGTTTGGAGCTGGATGAGCTTTAAGGTCCCTTCCAACCCAAACCAATCTGGGGTTCTGTGATTGCGAGCACTGACCTGAACTGTGGGAGGTCCAGATTCGGCTCATGCATTACCAGAGACAGACACTGAATCTGGCCATGTATCCTCATTGTACTTTGGCTTGGCATCATCCAGAAAAGCCCCCGCAGGGATCTGGGGCTAAAGCTGCAGTATCAGGGTGTCTTACTGGTTTGTCACGGAAGCGTTAAAGGCAGCGGAAAGGACAGAGAGAGGATGGTTGTCCCTTTAAATTAAGTTCTTCTTTTATGTAATGCTGCTTGCACAGGAAATCTGGTTTTCAGCTCTCCGACTACCATAGTACCTGCCATTTACTGCAATTCACTTCTGAAACTGTAACTGCCCCTGTGTTCTTGGATCAGATGCAACACCCTTTGATTCCTGTCGTCCTTTTGTCTTTGCTTGCTTGGCTCTAAACATTTTGTTCCCTGAACATGAGCCCGGGTTCTCCTCTCCCCTGTGCTGCAGCAAATGAGGAACACTGTTTCTGAAGCAGCAAGTTAAGAAGCATTGACACACACAAGAGGAATTAGGACTGGTGGGGGGAGAGGTGTCAAGGATTCTGTACTGCTCTTCCCAAATCTTCCAGTATTCTTAAGAGCAGGTAGTGCCAGGACAAGGGGGAATGGGTTTAAACTGACAGAGGGGAGATTTAGAAGTGAAGCCTGGTACAGAATGGTGCAAAGTCTGCAGGAGTACTGCCTCTCAAATATGAATCTGGAGGCAAGATGCCTGCTACTGGTTTCCAAGTGGAGTATGCCAGAAAGGAGGAAAGAAATTACTTTCTTGATGCAGAAGCTCTTGTGATCTCCAGGGAGGAGTGGAGTTGGTCAAACATGGAAAATAATGAAGGTCTGAGCAGAAGTAGTGACTGTCACAAGGTCTTCAGTGGTAATCTATCACAGCTGACTGTGCAGACTCAGTCCCTCTCCCATCTTACTGCCCCGTGCTGTGTCAGAGGTACAGCCTCGCCAACTGAGGTTGGGTCTAAACTGCCCTGTGCTGCTGTTTTCAGCTCCTCTGTGCTGTGGCACTCCGGTCCCCATCAGCATCTGCTTCTGTTTGGCTTGTGTACAACCAGCTGCTCTTTCCTTGGTTTTGTTCATAGAATCCCAGACCAGTTTGGGCTGGAAGGGACCTTAAAGCTCACCCAGTTCCAACCCGTGTCATGAGCAGGGACACCTGTGTCCAACCTGGCCTTGAACACTGCTTCTCTGGGCACCCTGGGCCAGCACCTCAGCACCCTCACTGGGAAGAACTTCTTCCTTATCTTCAGCCTGAACTTCCCCTGTTTCAGTTTGAACCCATCACTCCTTGTCCTATTGCTACAGTCCCTGATGAAGAGTCCCCCTCCATCATCCTTTTAGGCCCCTATTTATTGCTCCTGTTGCACTAGTATCTCCAATTCAGATAAAAGATTAAAGTCATAAAAATGGAGATAGCTACCATAGAATATAAGGTGACTGCTGAGCCTGAGGTGTAAAAAGGCTTCAACCAGAGTTGAAGTGTTGTGGCTCTCAGTTTAAATGCTCACCCACGTTAAGTGCTCAAGCTTCCATCCCAGTATGATTTCTTTTAGCTTGTATCTAGCCTTAAGAGCCTGACAATATCCAGTGTTTCTGGTGTTTTAATACTGCTGAGGGAGGAGGAAAATTGTTAACCCCATAATGGGGCAGGCACTGTAATCCCTAATTCCACATTCTGCATGAAAACCCTCATGCGTGTGCTATCAAGGCAGAATTCAGGCTGCTTGGTGTATCCTTTGCCTGAATTGATGCCCCTGCCACTACTCAAAGCTATTTTCCTTCTGTCCCTGAATCAAAGTTGGTTTATTATCCTATTTTTGATTTATTTTAATTGCCAAATTGCTTTCATTTTGCAGGTCTCTTGGGATTCAAACACTTCACCAAATCCCATGTAGCCTAACAGGATTTTAGGACTGCTAAAGGTTAATGTTTGGACTGGTTAAAGGGGAATAATCCCTGCATGTGGTTTCCAGCATTCACTAGGTGGTGAGAATCAAAACATCTTTTGCCCAAGGATCTTAACTTTCTGGGAAGAAATTGGATGGAAAAGGCAATGGGGTGGGAGGGAGAATGAAGATACTCACAGAGAATGTATATAGAAGAGAACAGCAGGGTAGGGAGAGTGTGCAAGTAGGTCAGATGCATTGCAGACAAAAAGAATCATTATTACGATTAGGAGAGATTAAGGAAGAGCAAACAGCAAAGGAATCCAATTTCTCAAGCCACTTAAACAAGAGCATTCCTTGCAAGGCAAGTTTTCCATGCCATGCACCAATCTGGAGCAAAATGGGAGGAGAATGTCCCATGCGATGTGTTTAAGATCTAGCCTTCTGTATATTAATCCATGAATTCCTGAATAAAGCTATTTCTCTAACTGCCATGAGGAACAAATGCTGCAGAACCTGTTGCCCACCCATCCTTGCTGGAGGTCTGTTAAATTCTCAAGTTTTAAGGCTGTAGTTATGTGGTTAGGTCTCCAGGTGAAGAATGCACCCAGTGTGACAGCAGTGCTTGCTGACAGCAGGCAGTCAAAGGCTTCTTCAGCACATGAGGTGCCTGTTCCATCCTCGCAGTAGATATCTGCTTCCTTATCTCCATCCTGAACTTGCCCTGTTCCAGTTTGAACCCATCACCCCTTGTCCTATCACTGCAGTCCCTGATGCACAGCCCCTCTCCAGCATCCTTGCAGCCCCCTTCAGACACTGGAAGCTGCTCTGAGGTCTCCACGCAGCTTCTCTTCTCCAGGTTGAACAGCCCCAACTTTCTCAGTCTGTTTCCATACAGCAGATGCTCCAGCCTCTACTCAAGCTTGTGACTTCCTCTGGACTTGCTCCAACAGCTCCATGTCCTTCTGATGGTGGGGACACATCTGAGGATGTTGAGAAGCTTTGCAATGACAAGGAGATTCTGTGGGTTTCTTAGTGTTTAGGCAACCAGGAGTCTGGGAGATGTGCCTGGTGTGCTGTGCCTTATTCTCTGCATCCCTTTTCCCTTCTAGTTTGCCTTGCTGCTTTGTCACACATGCCACAACAGGCAGGAAATGGAGTTTGATGTGAATGGGGATTCTTTGCTTCTCTTGTATCAAGGCAAAAACCAATGCTGACCGCTTTAGCTCTGTAAAACAGAACAACATTCTCCTCCTCCAGCGTGATCATTTCTTTTTGATGTACCAAACAATAGACCTGAATAGTAAACATAGGAAATGCCTCTTCATTTGCAAGAGGCACACATCCTTTGTATGACAGACACACTGTGCTCTGTGAATTCTGTTATGAGCTGGGAATTCGGGGCCTGTTTCACTGGGCAGCTTTAGTTCAGGTAGATCAGCAGCATCTTTGACTTCACAGTGAGCTGTGTGCTCCTTCTATGCTTTTAACATTGCCTTGGGTGCCCTTGACTGCAGCCACAACCTCTGAGCTGTTTGACAGAGCTCTGCCATGTCAAATGTTTCTTAGCAGGAGCAGGCTGTTGGATAAATCTAAACAAGATGCGGATGGCTCTTAACAAGAGCTTTAATACTGGTTGAACATCTTTCATAGCTTCATAGTTGAACACTGCTGCCAGCGGCTGCAGGCTGGTCTGAAGAACTGCTGTCTGTGAGCCCGAGTGTGGAGAAGGGTTGGCTTTTCATTAACAGCACATTTGATGCCACTCTTTGGTTTCCCATCCAGAAGGAACTGATGGATGAAGCATGCTAAAACTTTACAGCAGTGGTTGCCCATACAGCTGAATTACAACTGGTGCCTTCTCAGCCATCCAACCTGAGATGTCACCACTGTTTCCTGCTGCCTTTGTGGCAATTCAAACCCAGGCTTGGGTTAATGTTTTCATTGCTGATTCTCTGTCACATTGTCACTCTAACAACATTGCCTTTCAGGTCCAAGCACTGCCACAGCTCGCTCTGCTCTTCCTACAGCACAGGGCAGAGCTTTGATAGAAATAACCTGGCTCTCCTTTGTTTAGGCAATAGACCGAGTGTGTGGGGAAAACCTCACCCCAGTCTGTTTTGGACCCTCTCCAAAGACTGGCTTAAATGTTGAAGCAAGATGTTTATCTTTCTGTTATGATGAATCTTCAGATCTTGATGGGTTTATGCATGTTAAATAGAATCATAGAGCGGTTTGGGTTGGAAAGGACCTTAAAGCTCATCCAGTTCCAACCCCTGCCACAGGCAGGGGTAACTTCCACTAGAGCAGGTTGATCCAAGCTCTGGGCACCCTGTGCCAGTGCCTCAGCACCCTCACAGGGAACAGCTTCTCCTTAGATCTAAGCTGAACTTCCCCTGTTTCAGTCTGAACCCATCACCCCTTGTCCTATCACTGCAGTCCCTGATGACTGCTTCCTTTGAGTCTTGCTGGCCCAGCTTTGATGGGTCTAAGCTGGTCTATAGTTTCTGGGTTCAATAACACTATGCTAAAGTATACCTGCTTAGATTTTGGCCTCTTACTGCTGTGTGGGTTTTGCCTGGCAATAGAAAGTAACTCGGTATCAATCGTCTCCTATTGCTGGGAAAATCTTGGGTATGACATCTCAAAGTTTAGCATTTCAAGCACTGCTTTGGAGTTTCCTACCTGTGCTGGGTACTGACCCAGCCTAATGGTATATGGGCTTGGAAAGAGAAGAGCAAGCAGCAAGGTGGGAAGTACAGACACTTGTTACACACTAGCACATTAGAAATGCACTTTGATGCACACGGAAAGAAGGAAAGGAAACAAAAGGAAAGGAGAGGGAGGAAAGGAGAGGGAGGAGAGGAAAGGAATGGAAAGGAAAGAGGAAAAATTAGGCTTTACCAAACCTGTCTGGCTACCGGACTCTATTCCTGTGTTTCTGGCCTCCATGATGCCCTGCGAGTCCTTTTATCCCAGTGTGTGCTGAAGATTTCCCATTTACAAAAACACTGTTAAAATTCCTGTTGCTGAAGAGCACTGCATTGCTTTGAGAGCTGCTGGAGAGCATGGCAAGGCTTGCCGTGATGATTCTTGTTGTTCTATCTTTAAGCTGTCAGATTATAGAAATCCAGGCAGATGCCTTAAAGCATTGTGTGCAGAGCAAAGCTCTCTAAAGGAACAAATCCCCTTTTCCTGCCTCTGGGAACAGAATGTCACAATTGTATGGGAAGACAGGACAGCTGTTACCAGAAAGGAGGTATCAAAGGGTAGGAAAGAAGCTAATGCAACACTGGGAAAAGATGGGAGGCAGCTCTTATCCAAACTGAGAATGAAACATGAAGTATCCCCAGACCTGCTTGGTGAGGGTGTCTGATAAACACTGTGACATGAAGGGCCCCTTTGTGCCTGTGAGAGAGCAGCTGTTGTTCACTTAATGCCCTAGCCTCTGGAATGCAAATGCAATGTTATACCTGAGCTCTTAGCACTTTACATGCTTCTTGGAGCTATTTCTTTGTGAACCTGAAAGTCTGGAAGGTATTTTAAAGACATCCCAAGTCATCATTAGGCCTTCTTGGTGGCCTAACTCCTCCATAAACTTTGTGCTTGGAAGTTGAAACCCTTGACTTGCCTCTTGCTATGTGAATTGTGCTCAACTGTGCTATGGGATCAAGGCTTCCATGGGGTGCTTTTAACATAACATGAAGGTGATGGACAAAATCGTCCTGGCGATTAATACATCTATTCTAGATAGGCATTCAAGTGTGTTGTCTAGAAATCCTGTAACACCAGTGATGAATTCCCTACATGCATTCTCCCTTCCTGAATCCCTCACCAGAGCCTCATCCAGAGCTTTTTAGGATCTTTCTAAGGCTGCTGCTGTTTGTTGCATTGCACTACAGGCTGCTGCAGCAGATCTGCTGCAGGTTGGTGAAGTTACTGGGACCAAAGCCACTGACGATGCAATTAGTCCTTGTAGAGATGCCGTAATTACAGCAGTGGGATGTTACAGGGTTAATGAATTGCTTCTTCCTAAGTGCTTGAATGAGAGATGCTACATATGTGCAAGGGATTCTAAGCTATTAACAGTGATGCTCCCAGCTATTTGCAGGGTAAAACCAATTGAGTTTCATTGGAAATACTACATTTCAAGTGGGATCCATGGCATATTTCAGGTTGCAAGCCAAGATCCAAGGGTATGTTAGGTAGGGATGCACAGTGCCAAATGTGGCTTGTGGGAGTGCCCCATCAGTCCCTGTTGGAACAGAAAAGAGCTGGAAATGCAGCAGGGTGTAGAAAACGAAGGAGGTTCCTCAGCTTTCAGTGAAGACAAGAGCAAATGGAAGAGCTTCATTTCCATGGTCCTTAAGCCCTGGTTACACATGCCATCAGCATCCATGCAGCCATTGTGGTACTGGTACCTTCAGAAGCACCTTCTTCTTTGGGCTAAGCATTCTCTCTACCAGCAGCATTGTAGGCTTCATGGGCATGTATGTGTGTTAAAACAAGGCTGCCTAAGCTGTGCTGTTTATCCTGGCGCTGGGGAAGCAGTGCTATGTCTAGAGAGATTTCATCAGTGCTCAAACTTTAATAACTCAATGTGTCAAGATATGAGCTGTTCAATTACTGGCATTCCCTTACTCATGGTCAGGGAGATCCCTGTTCCCTTTGCTGCTCCTTGCCATGGTTCTTTATTCCTCCATACAAGAAAGAACGTATTTCCTGGTGAGAGAGGAGGAACAGAGAGACCTCTGTCCTCTTGGTGCTTCCCATGGATAAGCACAAAGTGCTTTATGAAGGCTTTTTTGCTGAACCTGCATGTATTTATCTCAGAGCTGAGCCCACTTACTGTGGGAGTTTGTGTGAAGAGTCTGCAATGCCTGAAAGTGGAAGGAGAGAACCACTAAGAAAGCTCCTGAGGCCTGTGCCAAGCAAAGATGACGAACACAGAATCATAGATTCATAGAATCCCAGGCTGGTTTGCGTTGGAAAGGACCTTAGGATCATGCAGTTCCAACCCCCTGCCATGGGCAGGGACATCTCCCACTAGAGCAGGTTCCTGGCAAGGGTCCTGTGTGATGCTCTGCAAGGTGGTGAATGCCCACAGCAAGAGGCTGCTGGATCTAGAAGGGAACCGTAGCAGCTGCTAAAGAGTAGACTGAAGCCGATGCAGCATGTTTTAAGCTGCTGCTTGATGTCCCAGCATCAAACAATACAGAAGCATAGAATGGTTTGGGTTGGAAGGGACCTGAAAGATCATCTAGTACCAATCCTCACCCTCTAGAACAGCTGAAGGATCCCAGCCCTAGAATAACATGTCTGTGAGCTGCTGCACAGCTAAAACGTGCTTGATTTCTGCATGTATAGTCTTTCATCAAGCTCATTGTCACAGTGACAGTGTTAGTTTTGCTGGAGAGGTGTGGGACTGCGTGTTTCTGTTCAGGCACTCTATGTAGCGTATCTGCATATGCAGATTGACTGTGAGCTGCATGCTTGATAGCTCCTGAATTTCTTGGATTTTTTGGAGTTTTGCTCTGCAGGTGCTGGAGCGATGAGCTTTCTGTATCCAAAGGATATGTTCAGGAGTCCTGGACACAGAGTTACCTGAGCAAAGCTGCTGATGGACATCCAGAAACCCAGGGGGGAAAAGCATATGTGTTCTTCAGAGCTCCTTGGCTAAAATTTCCTGGAAGGAACATGAAAATAAAAGGAAATCCCATGTATTTGAGAGCCTGACATGAACTAATGAATGTTAGCAAGCTGCTCTGGGGTTTTGGGATGGTTTGGTTTTGCATCACCATGTCCAGTTTAGGCTGAAGCGTAACATCCAAATGACACCGTTATGAGAAGTGTGAAAGAGCATCTGAAAAGTTCCTCCCAATGAACCGCCCTTATCCCTTGGGAAGTTGCTACCACTTGTAATGGTCCTAAACCTTTCCCTGTTTGCCATGAGAAAAGATCCAGGTCTGATTTCCAGCTGGATGCTTTCTGGGAGCTTAATCTTGTATGAAGTGGCTTTATATCAAAAGGATGAAGATGTAAGCAGACCTGGCTTCATGAAGGAAGGAACGAGGTGTGTATGGGTCATAAGGAGGATTCAGCAAGGCTGAGCAGATAAACTTCCTTGGGGAAAGTCTGTTCCCATTTTCCTGCACTCATACGGCAGCTGGTACTGCAGGGCTGCCACTGGGAATGCTGGATGCTTCTGCAAAGCAGACGATGGTAATAAAAATACCCTGCACCTCATCGAACAAGTCAAGGACAACTACAGCCTAGATGTAGATAAAACCTTATCGATTCTGATGAGGCAGGGAGGGATTTCTGGCTTCAGAAGCTGGACTGGGGAGGAAGTTCAGGCAAATTCCATTGAGAAGCTGTTGTAGAGTATGACATACTCCAAATGCTGTGGCAGATACAAGTGCATTTGTCTCAGTTACCGCTGCAGCCCAGCAAATGTTTTCTGCGCTGCTTTGACTCAGAAGAACGATTCTCCTTTTTGTGCTGTGGCTTTTTTGGCCTCTGCTCCCTCACCAGCCAAAGTACGCTGCTACAGAGGCAAAGTGACACTGGCCTGGTGCCCATCTTTGTGGCTTTTATTAAAGCCATTGCTCTGGGGGCTCTGGAAGCTGAGCCAGGCACCAAAACAGGCCTCCTGCTCTTAGAGGTGCCTGTCTGCTGGGTGGGAATGATACAGGGATCACAAACACAAAGTCTTGCGTTCCAGGATTCAGCCCACACCATTGATTTTCCCACTGTGGTGGTGTTCAGAAGCGTAGCAGTCCCACTGGGTAGCTGCTCTGTGGGTCATGAGAGACACCAATAGAGCATCCAGAAAGGCAAGGCAGAAAAGCAGATTGGTTTTCCATAGATGAGTTATCACACAGGGACTTACTAAAGGCAAGATGTATAATTTGCAGTATCTGCTTTACTGTTTTATCCATGAACCTGTGTATTCCTCCTCTTAGTATTCAGCTTCTGCTCGTGGGACTGAAGTGATGGCAAAACCATCTGCAACATCAGTCCCTGGTGGATCTTCACCAGGGCCTGTAGCGACAGGACAAGGGGTGATGGGTTCAAACTGAAACAGGGGGAGTTCAGGTTAGATGTAAGGAAGAAGCTCTTCCCTGGGAGCTTTAAGGTCCCTTCCAACCCAAACCAGTCTGGGATTCAGTGATTATTAGCAGTCTCAGTATGAAAGAGATCCTTGAACAAGGTGTTAATGGCAATCTGTTGTCTTCCTCCTACTCCAGTCTATTTTCCCTGTTTAGTCAGCAGGTTCTAAAACAGATTCATAGCAAGGATGCAAGCAAACAACCCTAAAAATGCTGACTTCTTCAAGCACTGCATCCTGCCATTCAACCACCCAGGGGCAGAAGTACTACCAGCATTCTCCCTACCAGCAGGCTTCCATCTCCTCCTAAAGGCAGATGTGTGGAAAAGGGAAAATAAGGTACAGATAGTGATGCTGAAAAGAAAAAGCTTGGAAGAAAGAATGCCTTATTCAACCTAAAAAGGCACAGAACAACAGGGAAAAAGGAAAACCAAACCTGTATCCCCTTTCCCAAATATTATATGTATATATGTGTGTGTGTGGTTTAAAGCTTGGATAAATCAACCTGATATATTAACCTCTCAGGGTGGTGGAAGGATAATGCAACCTATGGCTTGGTGTCTCCCTCTGCTAGACAGCTCATAGCTACCATCTCCTATGTTTCTGTATTCCTTATGTGTCAGCCCTGGGAATATGGCCTGAGTAATGGCTTCTGGTGCTGGTTTTCCCAGGAATACCCTTGGCTTCACAAAGTAAGAAGACTTAGTGTTAATTTAATGACCTAAGTTTTAGACAGCCGCTTTCTATATAACACAACTCCCCCATTTCCCATTGGTATTTAACTGACGACTCAGTGCCTGCACAGCTAATAGAGGAGTATTTAATGGAAAGGAGCTTATCAGAGCCAAAAAAGCCCAGGAAAAACCCAATCAACAACAGCAAAACCCTCCTGCTTTGAAATTCATTTCTTATAGCTTCCCCTTGACCTTGTGAAGGACTCTGGAGCCCCAAAAGAGGAGAGGATGTGAGACCATGATACATGGTTCAGGGTGCTATAACCCATTCCTTGCCGTGGGCCTCTGAAAAGGGAGTGGAGAGAGGGAGGAAAAGAGGGGGCTGGAATGGTGGGAGAGAATGAGGAGGGAAGAGGGCAAGAAAGACATGGGAGCACACGAGGTTCAAACCCATTCTTTGGCTGCTTCTGCCTCCTGTGCCTGCACTGGGGCCATAAAGCCCTCAATGTCCATTTCCTTTTCCTCTTTCCCTGGGAATGGCGGAGTCATGTGTAAGTGACCCTGCTCTCCCTCTCTTTCCCTCTCCATTTCCTTTCCCAGCAGCATCTCTCTGGGATACGCAGCCATCTGGCTGTTTATTGCAGCATGAGCCGAACCCTTAGATGTCTCCTGTGGAATCTGGTCCTGGTTTAATGATTTCTCTGGCATTCCTTTATGTTTTCTCTACGGCTCATTTGTGCCCCTGGAGCACTCTGCCCCTTTGTATCCTGTGTACATTCATGTTCCCTCTTTTCCCCAGAACTTTCCAACATTATTATTGGGTTTCTATTAGTTTTTAGTACATTTTTCCTCACGTTTCCCTGCTTCCTGTTAGCACAGGGAGCACCGTCCCACTCCTAATAAGCATCAGCTCTAATCCCATCCATCCTGGGTCAAGACACTGACCTCTGAGGCATTGCTGGAGGCGGAAAGGGAAGATGCAAACGATTCCAGAGGAAGTTCAGCCCTGGGATCAAGAGCAAGAATCCTTAGCTTCTCCCCCTTTGTGCTAGGAGTAAAACACACTGTGCAGTCTGCTTAACTCCTTCACTTCCAGAAGAAAGCAAAGATGCTGGGAAAGAGAAAGGGGAACAAAAAGGATCACCTTGCATGAAAAGACTGTCTAGTCTACATTGCTAAGAGAGCATGAGGTACTGAGAATGTAATAGTAAAGCATCAGTGTGTCCTGAGCATGGTCCTACCCCTTTCCTCTTTTAGGATATCTCATCATGTTACCTTAGAGCTGCTGCAAAGGGATTTATTGATGGACTTCTCATGAAAGAATGGATTGAAGCTGTAGAATGAGGGCTTCTTTTGTGCCTGGTGGTGAGAGAATCTATGAAGATTACAGGGCTATTGTTCTAGGCTTTCTATTTGGGACTTTTTCCTTTGTATTTCATTCCTCTTGATGGAACAGCAGACTTTCCAGTGTTGTTTTCTTGTGCTGGATGCACCAGGGCAGGGCTGAAGATAAAGCTGATGCTTCCTGAACCATTACAAGTGTTATGTGTGACAAGCAGCATGCAGGGATGATGTGCAGAGGAGATTGAATGGCCACTGACAGCTTCACAGTGGCAAAGGATATAGACCCACAATAATTAAACAACTGTGTCTCACTGAGCTCATGACAGCTTCCAGATGCTGCTGGAAGTGATTCCAGATGTGTTCTTCAGAACCTCTGGTTGTTGAGAGCACCCGTGCAATGGGAGGGTGAGAGCTACATCCCCTTCCAGGGCTGCATATGGTATTCACTGTCTTTCTCCTTCAGATCTGAGTGAGGGCGATGAAATCAGCAGCATCCAGAAGTACACCCAAAAACCAAAGCCTTTTACATGCTCCTCCAGTAACTGTGTCCTTTCAAGGGCTCACAGATGCGTGCAGCTGTGCACTTGACCAGGACACAAAGGCTTCCCTCTGTATATCGCCTGCGAAACCATTTCCTTCTTTATGCACAACTACTCTGAGGGTATTTCCACAGTGGAATTTGGGAGCGGGAGGTGCGTAGAACAGAAGAAACCTTCGGGATCACCTCCTGTGACTGTACAGAGCAAGGAATTGGTTATCCTCATGGCTGGCCTGATACCTCCCCCTGCTGTTCCCTGGCTGTTTGGCACTCAGCATCCAGCTCCAGCTCTTGGTCCCTCCTGTGGAACATTGTGTTTCCCGTTCTCTGTTTCCCCGTGGTTGGGATAACACCACCTCTGCCTCCTAGGGCTGGGGTTTAAGACATTGATTTGCTAAGGTTTGCGTGGGGTTATTTTATTCATTATAGTACTGAATCCTAGAATGGTTTAAGTTGGAAGGAACCTTAAAGCTCATCCATTCCAATCCCCTGTCACCTTCCACTAGAGCAGGTTGCTCCAAGCCCCATCCAACCTGGCCTTGAGATGACAATTTGTGCCCTCAGCATCATTCAAGGCTTTCTTTTGTCCTTCTCAACATGAGCACTTCTAGGCTGAGATTGGTTTCTTTTTCAGTGGTTTTAAAGTAAAAGATGTAAGGATACATGGGAGAAAAGAGGAGGAGGATTAACTCAAGCTCATCCAAGACCCTTCACTGTTCTATGCAAACCATGTGGTGTGAAATAGGCAGGCAGTTTTACCAAGGTGTGTGCAGCCTAACAGCATCCCCCCCCAAACTTCTGTACCGATGCTGCTGGGGTAGCAAAAGCATCACCCTATCTGTGGAGACACAATAACATTAGATTGGAAAACCTTGCTTAAAGGGGTGGGTTTTATTCAGCATCCAGCTCAAGGGGTGCTCATCCTATTAAAAGTGACTATTGCTTTCCAAAGGAAAAAGAGCTACAATGGTGAGAGCAGAGCGAGACAAATGAGAGGCAGAAGAAGGCACATGCAGCAATGATTTTGCCCTTTATGGTACAGAAGTTCAGGCTGGATGTTTTAGCAAAGCTTAGGGACCTTTTGCTCCTTCATTCCTCAGGTTTCCTTGGTTTGAGCTACTGCTCATGCAGCAGGAAGAGGGGATGCTCATGGGCTGGGTTGAGGCTCTGCTCTAAAGGACTGCCATCTGATGGGCTTCTCTTGGACAGGCAGGGCTGAAGGACTGGGGGGAACTGGGGGTTTGCAACCCTGCTTTTACCTGTGCAGCCTGCGTGCCTTCAGGTACACTGGCAGGGCAGAAGAACCTTTGCTAAAGGGCAGCCAGAATAGGAATCGAAACTGGACACCTTAAAATTGCTTTCTAGTGATGAGCATACTGATTTTACAGGTGATAAATCCTGCTCTGTGCAAGAGTTTACAAAACACCTTATTAAAACCACGTTCATAAATACACTCAAAAATAATTGGAAGTTTTAACATTGGAACTCAGGGCTTTCTGAATCAGCACTTAGATGTAAACCTGTTCTTTTGTAGAGGCACATCTCAGTGGATGGATCAACTCTGTTTCAGGATGCCACCGAATGAAGGCTTTATGGATGCTTTTCTGATGTTGCCATTTTCCCCCAAAATGACTAACCAGAGAAGTTCAAGGACATCTGCATTGAGGTTTATGGTACGTGCTTTAACTTTTAACTCTATGAATGTGCTTCTATTGCCCAGAGAAGCTGTGGCTGCCCCATCCCTGGCAGTGCCCAAGGCCAGGTTGGACACAGGGACTTGGAGCAAGCTGCTCCAGTGGAAGGTGTCCCTGCCCATGGCAGGGGTTGGCACTGGATGAGCTTTAAGGTCCCTTCAACCCAAACCAGTCTGGGATTCTATGATTCTATTGCTTGGTAGGGAGCATGACTTGGATAATGGGAAGAGAAGGCTGTGGTTCAGATGATGCAGGTTATACTTGTGCCCATGGGAGAAAGTGGATGGCAGTTATTAAGATGAGACAATACACCTATTTGTCTATATAGATTTGTTTAAAACCACAGTTATAGCAGTGGAACATGAGCCATTTCAGTTACAGTACAGTTGGCTCTAATGGTTTAGTTTTTAGCTGCAAATGTACCACTACAAACTGACCTGGTCCACACAAACTGGAAATCAGACTGTGCTCACCCACAGTTTCACAGTGGGCTTAGGAAAATCACAGTTTGATGGGAATGAGACAGAGCTGAGGAACTCTGTGGAGTGAAGGCTGTCTTTCTGGGACACATGGATGTGATACATGGGCCTGTTCCTGCCTGTGATGAAGAATTATCCAGGAATAAGGATATGCAAAACAGAGCATAAGGCTGGTAGTGACTTAGGAACAGAAGAGAGACCTAGAATTAGGCAAGCTGGTTTCTATAACAAAGCTAAAAGACTCATCCCAATCCTGTTCCCTCATCTTCTGTTTCCCTGGCTTATATTGTAAGCAACAAAGTCTACATCTAACATTGTTACCATGAGAGTTTTAACAACTTCTTTAAGCAGAAGGATGCAGACACTGGCTATGATTTCATGTGGTCCAGCTGCTTGAACCTGTCCTTGGCTTGTCAGGAGACAGGGGCAGATGCTCAGTCTAGATGGAGACCCTGCAGAGAAGGACTATGACATAGGACATCTGGTTGCATCTGGAGTGCTGCCCTGAAAATCACTCTTATTTCCCTGGACAAATCTCATCCTTCATTATGCCTCCTATTCCCCATATGGAACGAAAATGCCATGTAATCTGGGGATGCTGTGAGAGTGATTCCACTACTACTCGTAAGGCACTCACATTCTCTGGTAACACACTCAAAGCCAACCAATAAAGCAAGTGATGAATTACACAGGCCAATATAAACCACTTCTTGGACACAGTTCAGCACAGTTTTAATGACTCATGGTCTTGTGCAGTGTAAAATAACACCCTAATTTCTGACAGAACAATAGCTCTGTATTGCATCATGCCTCAAGCGCTCATAGCCAAGCACAAGAATGCTTGATCTTTTAGGGGCTTTTCAGCCTCCTGCTTCATAAAGATTGAAGGGGAGGTTATTCCAGCCCTGCAGCAAAGCCAGTGGGTCTTCCTGGAGATTAGTAACCAGATCCTGTGGCAGCACTTAGCTATTTTGATGATGGGTCCTTTAAAAGCATCTTAGATTAGATGGGCAGACAGGAATGCATGATAATAAAGTGAGCAGACAGGGCCGTGTGCCGAGTTACTCGTTAGCACTGGGATCCATGTGGAACTGTGTGAACACACCAGCACCGAGAGGGGAAAAATGGCAAGTGGCCTTCTGAAAAAGAAGGCTACTCATTTGCTCTCCATCATTGATTAGATGCATATGTAATGGTAGAACAGCTCAGAAGAGAGGACAAGGAAGAGGTCCTTTTAGCCTTGCCTGTCTTTTGCTGGCTTCTTTTAACAAGAAGAGCATTTGGAAAACCCCAAACGCTATTAAAGAACCTCAATTTCTATTAAAAACTCGACTAATGGTCCCCCAGTGAAATGCCAGGCTGTGCTGCTTGGAGCTCCGCTGCCTCCGGACACAGGATCGGGCACTTCCAGGGGGGAACCTGATCCCAGAAAGGCGCTGCGGGATGCCATTCACAGTTATGATTAGAAATGTCCCAGGAATGCATGGGGAAGGAGGAGTGTTCAGGCTGCCTCAGCCAGTGCCAGCAAGGTCTGCAGCTCGCTCGGGAGCAGCCAGATGGGATGGGCTGGTTTTCCCAGTGATTTTGATTCGATAAGGTCGCCTTTTCCATGTGCTCAACGGGAACAGCTCATTCACTGTCTGGCCGCAGAAGGAAGAGGGGAACATCTGATTCATGTCTTAGCAGAGGAATTCCTTCAGGCTTTGCTGCTGACCCCATTCCTGGCAGGCAAGAGCTCCCAGTGAGCAGGGAATAGCATAGGGACACAACACAGTAACTCTTACAGCGTGAGATCCAAATGTCCAATCTCATTCCAGGCTCTGGCAACTAAAGAGTCCCTACAAGAGGCTTCCCTTTCTCTTGCCCCTGTAGTAATTCTAAAGCTTTGAGATCATGGTACAAGGTCATTAAATCACTGCAGCACTAAGGGCATCATAGAGGCTGCCCCATCCCTGGCAGTGTTCAAGGCCAGGTTGGACACAGGGGCTTGGAGCAAGCTGCTCCAGTGGAAGGTGTCCCTACCCATGGCAGGGGTTGGAACTGGAGGAGCTTTAAGGCCCCTTCCACCACTCCGGGATTCTATGAGTCCATGATTACTCGTATCAAGTTGGCCATCAAGTTTAATTTCTTCAGCTATATTTTATCTCCATAAAGGCTTTATTTTTATCCCCTCACACACAGACGTCGTGATTTGTCTTAGCTTTGATCCTTAGCTTTGAACTTCAGTCACACAGCCTGGATTAAATGAATACAGAATTTAAATACTATTAAATCCTGTTTCTAAAAGGACTTACAACTGCAGGGTTTGCCAGAAGAGGGAACTGTAGCTCCATCTCCCAACAGCTGCTCCAGCACAACTGGCAGGCCAGGACTTCCTAAAGGCTTTGGATTCAGATAGTCCTTTCCCTCCTGCTCTTGAGCAGCTGCTCCAAAGAGCTCTTGGTAACATGCAGAGCAGATTTAATATCCTATTAGATCCATTTTACCAAAGCCCAATAACCTAAAAATCACATCTCTGAGGAGACATCAGGTACTCCCTTAAACTCATGAAGCTCCTTGAAAGAAGCATCTTGGGCTTTTCTTTGTCCAGTCTTTTGGTGGCTTAGTTTCTCAGCATTCAGAGTTCATCTGACACAAGTGATTATAATTCTAGTAGCTGGTGCTTTAAGTGTCAGCACAGACCATGCAATGAAGTCAGAAACACTTCAGATCTCAGTGTTGCCCACCTGAAGAGGCTGCTTAGTGAGGGTACATTTCAGAGGCACTCATCAAGATGCAGGCCCTGCACATCAGGATGCTTCTCTTCGATTGCACATGCAGCTCTCCAGAGTGCTAAGCAGAGAACAGCAGCAAAAAAGGTAGGGATCAGAGGGCTGAGAAGTGCCAGAGCAGGAATCACATCCATCTCCTGGCACGGAGCGGCTTGTAGATAGTACCATATCTTCCCAAGGCACAGCAAGGCTTGAACTGCTCACATTACCAACAGGTCCATCAGCAGGTTTACTGCTCCATCACCCAAAACCTCAAACCACAACAAATTCTGTACCTCTTTTTGGGGAGGAGAAGTCTGCAGAGAGCCTCACAGCCTTAAATGTAATGGAAACATTTGCTAATGAATGAGCCCTCATTATACACATTACAAGGAAACAGGGGCCACAGGATAACAGGGTTTAATTAAGAAATCCCTGTGGCGTCGTGTACCCCACAGGAAGGGATTACAGGGGTTAACGTGGCTGTCTGCTGGACTTTTATGGAAGAGCTCTGGTGCTTGGCTTTTAACACTAATATCCCATGTGTCTGTGACCCAGCGCTTGCAGCAGGGAGAGGCAATTGGTTCTGAGAACAGAGCATCCCTGCCTGGATGTGTGACCGTGGGTTGGATGGCATCTGAGGCTGGAGCAGACCTAAGGGACAGTTGGTTTCTTGTCTCTTTACCAGTATCTGGGTTTAATGGTGCTATCTATTCTAACCACACACAGCACCCTGTGTTTGACAGTCTTCTCAAACTTAGCCTTTTAATGAGCAGTTTATCAGCACCTCAGACTATCAGCACCCAACACCACGATATTAGCAAGCTTCAGCAGCAGGATATTCAGAACCAATATCCTGATGGATATTGGTAAGTTCATTGGAAAGCTAGCTGTGCTGACATACCTCTATCTACCACTACCACAGAGGTAGGTATCTCTACGTACCATTCATACAGTGCCTCTGTATCCAGTGGGAAGCAAAGTTCTGGAAATCCCACAGAAAACAGAGTGCTGTTCCTCTGACCTGCTGTTCAAGTTCTATAAGGCCAGGATGAGTCCAGGACTTCTGATCAGCCTGCCTTTGGATAACACTGTGATCCTCTTCTATTTAGAACAGTTCTAAGTGCTCATTTGAGAGCTGAGAGCATGCATTTGTTTGTAAAGCACAATGGGACAACATCCATCAACACCACCAGCCCAGGAACACTCCCCCTTTACCCACTCTTAGTCACCAAATCCCCTGCAGAGGGGACAAAGCAGCAGCTGACAACATGCACCTTTGCCCAAGAGACCTGCATCTCCCAATGTAAGTTGTCTAAAGCAAGCAGAACCAGCCTGGTTTATCCCAGCCCCTGATCCAGGCTGCATGCGTACAAAGCAAGAACTGGGCACTGAAAGCAGTGCCTCATGGCAGAGTTGTTTGTACACAGGAGCATCTCATTGCAATGTGGCCATACCAGCTCTGCTTAAAACAGTTAGGACCAGAAAACTCTAATCTGCCCTTTGCCAGCAATCATTTATGGCTTATCACTACATCTTAAGTCACTGTCCTTTGCCTGACTGATGTTGTAATTGTTGTGCCTTTATATATAGAAACATATCACATTGGAAGTTTAAAGGAGCAACTTTCCACTGCTCTAAGCTCAGAGCAGGTCTTCATTTTGAACCAGTTACTTATCATGATTCAACCAAGAGAACAGTTGGACCAAAGACCTGATTACCTGGTAGCTATTAAGCTTTGCCTCACCTGGATCACAAGATAGCTCTTTATCCAATATCAGTAGTCCCATTGCATGCAATGGAACAGGGTTCATCTGTTAAAGTGGATCCTGTTCACAGTCCTACTATCCTGGAACTACCCTGAGAGTAGGTAACATGCCACAGATGACTTGGATTGGCCAATGCAGATCAAAGCAGCAGCACACAAACAGGACACAGACCAGCTCCTGGAGGTAGCCATCTGCCCCCTCTTCCCCAGCCAGCCCTCTCTATACATTCAAGTCTCCCCTTCTACTCATAGTTCCATGTGCTTCTTAACTCTCATACCTCCTTCCATGCTTCCACTGCCCAAGTACCCTTAACTCTCCAACCTTGCTGGATTACAGCATCCACAACCTCCTGTGCTTACAGGCAAAGCTAAGATAGGAGAGTATCATGCCAAGATGGTCCAAACCCTGTTATAAGCTGGTTGATGCACATAATAACTTGCTTGCCTCTTCCTACATCAGCAAGGCTAGCTCTACTGATTGAGGTTGGTGTCCAAAGCTCATCATTGAGTTTGGAGTTAGTTACACATCAAATGGCCATCTTGAGACATTACACCACAATGGAAACATCCACTAATTCACTATCAAGCTACCTGGCCAGTAGTGTTATTACCCTGCATTGTCAGCACCAGTAACAGCCTTAACACTTCTTCCATAAGCCAATACATATACCTACTTTAACACTTCTGTTTTCCTAGGCATTTAGTGTTCTTCTAGACTTAGAGCTAGAACTACGGAAAACAATCATTTTCTTCAATATACAAGGCACAAAATAGGACGCACAGAAGAATTAAGACTAAGGATCCTCCTGACTTGTGCTCATAAGGAGCTTTCTTACCTACAACAAAGGTCCACAGCTGATGATGAAAGCAAAATTCCATAGGAACTGGTAAGACTTCAGAAGATAAGTCCTGGATTGCTCTTCTTGCAGTGCTAGAAGACACGTTTGTTCAAAACCTACAGTTGAGAGAAAAAAAACAGCTTAATAAAGTATGGTTTATAGCAAGATACCCTTACCAAATAGTCTGTTTTTCTGGTAGCATCTCTACAGGGTAGTATCATACAGTTATAATCTATTACTTATATAGACTATAAAACTAACAAAAATAACACAAGCTTATTTCATTTTAATCTTACTTACTTTGCTTTTAATTTCTGAGCTTAATACTGACCTAAAGCCACAGCATAACTAACACCCACAGCAGGACTTCCTAAGGTTAGCCCGTCCCCTTTTTATAGTGCAGAAGCACTTAGGCCAATGAGCCCTCATTAGTGCTTGCAGGTGGAAATGCAGGGGTGTGGGCACCCTTTCCTTCTTATAAAAGGGGGAAAATGAGCTTTCTGGAAATGCTTTCAGAGTAAAATATGTGGTCTTAAAGCAGGAAAGGAGATAGTGTCTCTGCTCTGATAAATTAATAAGTAAATAACCTATAATAGATGGATTTCTAACTGTAGTAAGCAGGGGTGTTTCTGGAGTAGATGAAAGTGTTAAGATGGATTGGTAGCAAGATAGTTGAGTTGGAAAAGCACAGGTTAGAGCATTTTTGAGAGAAAAGGCAAAGAGCTTAGGGTCAAGCATAAAGATGCAATTGCATGCACGAGAACAGGATGTCTAAGTCAAGGTGCTCCTTAAATGCACTGGGATTGACCATATGTACTGGGTTTTTGATGTCCTGTTCCTCCTCTTACGTTACTAACACAATGAAAGCTCTGTGGCTTAACCATTGGCACCAGGGGCTTAGCAGCTATGTGTGCTTTAATGCCCTGATGATACTGAATGGCAATTGAATTACAGTTGGCTTCCCCCTGCTCCTTGTGAGTGGTAGCTGTTTGGTCTGAGCCCTAGGCTCAAGGCAGAGGTTGTCCCTGTATGGAGCTGGGATCATCCAAGGAGCTGTGTCTGAGAGCATCTTGCAGCAAGCAGAAAGGCAGTGAGGCAGAGCCAGTCCTTGTGGAGGTAGGCAGTGGCACAACCTGAGCAATAGCAGGATCCTGTTGTTAGGCAATCCTGAGGGTGACAGATTTGCTTCCAGAATGGCACTTGTACAGACAGATCATTCTTCAGGGCCACAGCTTTCAGTCCAAGGCTTCTCTTGAGGGATTTGATGGTAGAAATAGCGTTGGTAGAAATAGCTTTGATTGAGCTGGGGCTGATGGATGTGAGTGTCCTGCAGACAGCCCAGTGCTCTTGAGTCTTAGGAGCTGTGTGCTGCTTCCTAGCTGGTGTTGAAATGCCTGACTGCTGCAACAAATCCTTCTGGGAATGGTGCTGTTCAGCTCTGACCATGGAATCCATGGTAGAAATCCATTCCACAGGTAGAAACTTGATGCAGACATTACAGAACTTCATGCAGAAGGACACTGCACATCATTAGTGCAGAAGTAAGTGCTTGGAATAGGCTCTCCTCTGTGTTTGAAGCACCAAACCCTGCCTTGGCTGGCTTCATGCATACACCAAGCCCTTTGCAGCCTACTTCAGGAGTCATTTCGGCCAGGGCCTTTGAAAGGGGGCTTTTATTGTAGCTGGGACTTTGTTCCTTTCTTGTATAGGAGGAGTGAAGCTACAGGCATGGAAATAACTTGGAAATAACTCTGCTTTTCCCTTAGTGTTAGGCGGTGGGAGTCCTGTGAACTCCTGAGGACCCAGGAGTGTTCCAGTTAAATAAATGAAGGAGAAGACTNGAAAGGGGGCTTTTATTGTAGCTGGGACTTTGTTCCTTTCTTGTATAGGAGGAGTGAAGCTATAGGCATGGAAATAACTTGGAAATATGCTTGGAAATAACTCTGCTTTTCCCTTAGTGTTAGGCAGTGGGAGTCCTGTGAACTCCTGAGGACCCAGGAGTGTTCCAGTTAAATAAATGAAGGGGAAGACTTGGGCTCTTCAAGGTGTATTGTGATAACTGGGCTTGGTGCAGGCAATTCCTGACTCTCTGCAGCCTGCTTGGGAAGGGGAAGCATGAGCAGTTTATGTAGGGCATCTGGGCTCTCCCCGGGGGTGGTGGTTGTGCTTTCCTTTGAATGGCTGTGCTCAGATCCATCTGGAGCTTTGGGATTGGGAGCTCAGACTGCTGAAGGGCCATCTAGAAGCCACGTATGAAGCTCAGTCCTGGATGGCATCAATAACTCCCTCTGGGCTTCTTGCAGGCAGATTGTCAAAATGACTTCATGCCCTGGATCACCACCCATTGCAGTATGAATAGGCTGCTTGTGTGCAGCTCACATGATCGTGGTGTTTTGCTGGTGTCTCTATGGAGACTGCTCTATTGGTTTGGGAGCTTTTCCCTGCTCTCAGGTGAGTTTCCTTGTAGGGAAAAAAAGCCAAACGGATATAATCCTTGTGAATGGTGAATAAAGCATCACTCGCAGAGCACCAAACATCCCGTCCTCTTCAATGGGAGCTGGGAATAGTGTGATTTTTCCTTTCCTAATATGCTACCATCCAGCCTGGGAGAGATTTAGCAAGCCTTGTGTGAAAAGTAACTGGCCTTAGGCAAAGTTGAATGCAGCAGCGAGGATCCACATATTGATCCTCATCCAGATGAGGCTGGGGTGTGGATTAGAGAGAAGCAGTGTCAGCTTTGGAAATGGCCAGAAAAGCCCAAAATAGGGAGACCTTTAAGATGCTTCAATCCCAAATGCTCTCATTCTCATGAGATTGGGTATTTCTCCTTTCTATTGGTTCCAGTCCTTCTAGGAAAGTGACTTGAACAAGAGTTTGGGTACCTTGGCCATATTACAATAGCTAACTTGGTGTCCATTAGCATCCTGGAGAGGAGGACAGCAGTGTGGACAGGATGAAGAAGAGATGGCTGTGCAATGTGACGTTCCCTGGAGAAATGGATGCATGGGGGAAACACGTCCCATTAGTATTTGGGATGCACAGTAGGGGACCAGGCACATCTTGCCTTGCTCAAACTGTGCCTTCATTTGTAGTGCTTAGGACAGCAGCAGATCAGTTGCCTTCTATGATGTTGCCCTGTATATTCTCATCTTCCTTTCTGGTTGCTGCTCCCAAACTCCTTCTCCCTAGTTCACAAGTCCACATTCTAGCCTCTGAGCTATAGCATGAAGAAACAGATCCCCACTGGCTGAGAGATGCCATATGTTCCTTGGCATCAGCTCAGGGGTACCGTGGTATCTTTCCACCACCCAGAAAATCAGAGCCACCCCATAAATATCACTCTGAATGCCTTCAGTTCTGCCCGTGAGTCTGTCTTGGAATGCATAATGATTTATTCCATCTGGTTTTGGTGCTCTCCATAGTGGTGAGGCAATGCTCATGAAAACCACCCCAACCAACACTGGGTTGATTTTGGTACCAACAGAGCCTAGGAAAGGTGTTGAGGTGCTGTGTGCCCTGCAAAGGGGTAACTGGGAAAGGACCAAGATGCTTTTGCATCCCCCAGTGCTGCTGGGGACGAGGGGAAATGGGGAGGATACCGGGATTTAGATCATGCACTCTGCCTGGAGAGGGTGCATGGTGCTGAGGGACGTCTGCCCTCTGCCCTGATGGTTAACAGAGGGGGAGTCTCTGCCTCAGTGTCTCTTCATGTATATCTGAAACCTTATCTACATCTTTCTGAAGGACTTTACTATCTGTGTGATGAGCTTTCTGGCATTTGGAGCCTGCTGTCAGCATGGGTGAGCTCTGCTAGTACTTCAAAGCAGAGCATCTAAACTAAGTTGGGCACTAGCCAATGGCTTCTTAGACATGATAAATACCATTATACTCTACTTTGGGATTAGTCAAAGTTGGCTCTAAGCAAAGAAGGTCACATCTAGGGCTTGTGGCAGAGCAAGGAATGAAACAAAGTTGTCCCAGTTGATAGTTCAGCTTTCACTATAGTTTTATTGAACTAACTGAAGCCTTTGTTTCTTCTGACCATGCCAAGGGCCGCTTAGTGCTGTGGCTGCCATTAAGCCCAGCTCTGCCCATTGAGAGACTAAGCCAGGATGGGCTTGGACCACACATGCTGCAGCATCATAGTGGAGTAGGGGGAATAGTGGGAGCCTCCCTGAAGCCAGTGGGGTGTGTGAGCATGAGTACTACTTCCCTCTCTGCTCTGGTATTCCTGTTGCATCACACACTTTGAGGCCAGTGATATCATCTTCCCATCTGCAAGGGTCCTGAGGGAACAAGGAGTATTGGTCTTAAACTAAAAGGGGGAGGTTCAGGCTGGATGCGAGGAAGAAATTCAGTGTAATGATGGAGAGAGAGGTGGTGGATGCAGCCTTCAAGGCCAGGCTGGATGTGGGTCTGGGCAACCTGGTCTATTTGAACAGATCCCTGCTCATTGCAGGGGGTTGGACTAGAGCAGCTTTGAAGGCCCCTTCCAACCCAAACCATTCTATGATGTAGGGGTGTCTGTCTGCCTCAAGGAGTATTTCTGTCAGGGGCTCATGGGCTTATGTGTGGGGAGATTTTCCACCTTTCCTGGATTTTAAAGCCAAACCAAACCCATTTTCTCTGGCATCAAGCAGATACTAGAAATACCTTTACTTACGTGAGATGGATGCTGAGCCCTTTCACTCAGAGGGACTTTATGCTGAGAGGACAAAGCCTCTGGATTATTTAGAGTGGAACACTGGCCCAAACTGTGCCTCCGTGTGTGTAGACATACATTGAGGGATTCTATTCTGGATCACATATCAAGCCCAAGATCCTGCTGAAAAAGGGGTACACTTAGGATCAGAGTGTTGCTGTTTAGCAGGATCTATGGGTCTGTTTTCCAAGGTGGTTGGATTTCACTGGAAAAGGGGCTTTTCTAGTGATTGAACGTTGTAAGGGGCTTGCAAAAGGAATTTAGAACCAGAACCAATGTACTTCAAGGCTGTGGCACTCTTTGATTACAGAATGGGCAGGAAAACTTCACTCGTTTGCATTTTAGTGTTTGGATGTGGAATTAGTGAGCTGCAAACCCATTGGGCAGAGCTCCTCTCCTTAGGCACAAGATGCCAGTGTGCCAGGCAATGCACAAATACAGGAGCAAGTAATCACAACCAGCAACTCCTCCCTGAGCAGAGCCAGGTGCTTAGGTTCTACCTAAATAACAACTGTAGTAATCCAGCAGCAGCTTAATTGCTCTGGCCTTAATCACCTTCTTATGCTAATGACTGTGGTGGGACTAAACAGGTCTACTTGAAGGTGCTTAATGAACTTCCAGAGGTGCTCAGCACCAGTAGGGGCTCCATTACAGCACAAGAAGTGCCTGGTAGCACAAATCCCCTTGGAATTAAAGCTAATTGTCTCCCCAGACCCTAGTTCAAGTCTCCTGCTGATCTCTTTCCCGATGGAACATGGTTTTCCTCCTGGAGGGTCTCCTTACAGCACTCTAAGGGAGGGTT
Organism: Agapornis roseicollis; assembly: GCA_002631895.1. Taxonomy (NCBI): domain Eukaryota; kingdom Metazoa; phylum Chordata; class Aves; order Psittaciformes; family Psittacidae; genus Agapornis; species Agapornis roseicollis. Next base: position 321,656 of record NDXB01014743.1, read on the forward strand.
GAACTCCCTCTTCATCATGAACATCATGCTGCTGTCTGACCAGCTCAGAGCTTTCCTTTCGGTGTTTGTAACAGTGCTTTTACACACCCACCCCCCCGCCCCCCCCACAAGAACTGGAGTTGTCGGATTGTGTCCTTGGCTTAATTCCCCTTTGGAAAAGGGCTTGTGGAGCAATCCCAGCGTTTTGCTGTCCCGCTGTCATTTACGCAGTGCGGGTGCTGGGCTCACGCATGCGAACTGCATCGTGTCCTCTGCCCTCCAAACCTTTCCAAACATGCCTTTTGCTTCCTGCCCTCCTGTCTGGCCTCGTTTCCCAACCACAGGAAAGACCTTAGGGAGAAGCCCTCCATGGGGAGAGCATGGGGGCTCCAGCAGCTGCTCGGGGTTTGAGTCCCCTTGGCAGATGTTTGCTATTCCAGCCACTTCATTAATTTTGGAAACAAAACCCCTGATTATTCCTGACCAAAGCCCCCCTGTTTTGATTGACAGCCAGTGTGTGTTCCATACAGCACCGGATTGCTCGGCTCACAGCTTGACTTCTCCAGTTTTAGTTAATAAAAGAAATCACGTTTCTAGAGCCGTATCATGGGGTGCTCATCCCACTCCATGGTTCACGAATGGGGTCCGGGGTGTTCATCCCTCCTGATGGTTTGTGGATGGGGTCTGGTGAGGTCATTGGTGTTTCTAGAGCACAAGCAGAGGTGCCAGCCTCACATCTCTGCGTATCCAACCCTTCAGACATGGCAAAGAAGTGTTTAAAGCCAAACAGGGGTTTCTGTCTTGCACTCAGTTGTAGGCGAGCCAATGCTTTTCTTCCCCTCTTGATTTTAGGGCTGGATCTTATCGGGCTCATGGAAGACTTTGATTCCCAGCCCTCTTCATTTAGGAAACTTTCCTCTGCTGAGTCTTGTCAGTGAATGCAGGATGAATCTGGCGTGGGGGGAGAGGGGCTGCAGCTCCCCAGGCACCGAGGAACCACGGTGGAGCAAAATGCCTTTCGCTGCTGCGTTGGGATTTCAATCAGTGCCGTGCTCAGGAAGCTTCTTTGGCATAATGATCTTCAAGGGCTAATTGCTGGAGTTAATAGTGTTAGCAATTATTTTAGCTCCTTAAAGGGAAAAAGTCTTGGGAAAAGAGGCAAAGAAGGTGGGCTCCTAGAACGTTCCATGTCTGAATTGAGTATTCATAAAGCTGTGTTCATAATGAAGTCAGCAAACCTGTTAAATGGCTGGTTAGGACTTAAAGCAACACTTTAGTTTTAAAGAGTTCTATCACATGGGGGGGGGGGGGGGTTTTTTTGTTCTTTTTTTTTTT
>NDXB01014743.1:332673-384299 GCA_002631895.1 Agapornis roseicollis
GGGGTGGGGGGGGGGTGATCAGATCAGAGAAAATACTTGATCTAGAATGAAACATTGAAAACATCTCTAGGCTGAACCAAGACTTACAACACTTCCCTTCTTCTGAGACATTTGCAAAGCAGTGAAGGTACGTTGTATTGCAAACCTTCCCTCTCTTTACCTTGTTTTTGATGAGAGGATGTTGCAGGAGAGCGCTTTCCATCAGTTCTGTTTCAGACTTGCTCCAGCTGGACTGCAGAAGCCAAAACACGGTACCACGAGCTTCATTTGCTGAGAAATAAGTTCCTTGGAAAGTTTAGGACCTGCTTTGTGGGCTCGGCTGTATTTGTGTAAGTCAACACAGAGCCTGTAACAGAATAGGATCACAAGAACAAGCTAATGGGAGCTGAGCAGTAGGTGTCCTTTTACTTGTGGATGCTTGGAGCACAGTGTAGCCTTGCTCAGATGAGACAGACCACGTTATGTCTCCTGCTGGTGGACACAACAGGGTCCACTCGCACTGACTTAAGTGTCCTCTCTTTGCATTGCTCATGTTTTTGTGCCATCCTGTGTCTGATGGATCGTGTGGGTGAGACAAAGGCAAGAGTTTGAGTAGCTTAGCAGCAATGCATCGTGAGGTCATATCAACACTACCATTCAGGCAAGGGTTGGAGATGGATTTCTCCTCCCCAGGTTATCTATTGCTTCTTGTGTCCCTAACACTCTGGAAGAATCTAGCTGAGAGGCTTATAGCCCTTTTTGAGTGATGTGGAATTCCTAAAGCTATATTCTAATGACTTCTTTAAAAATAGAGAGAGATTTGGTGTTAGGACCTGGCTAACACTGTAAATACTTAATATTTTCCATTTTCCTCTCAGAAGCCTTAAGTTTTGGCTTATTCTTGACATCTTCTCTTGGCCAGAACACCAAGTTACCAGTTGCAGATATTTCAGACAGGTGTTTGGGTACTTTTCACTGGGATCCATTGAAACAACTCAAGGGAAGGGTGAGGAACTGAAGGATTCCCCCCTTGGTTGGTATTCAAACCTCCTCCAACTGCACATAGCACATCCTGGTATTGCAAATGAAGTTCTATATTTGCTGCTTCTCTGGACATATCCTGACCCCAGAGGGGACAAGTCCAGCAGAGTCTGGGTGATGGTGGTAGAACCTGTGCCATAAGGATGCTAAAGGCTTGATTCTGCTCTTGGCTTCCTGATGAGAGTTCGTGAGGTGGATGAGGCTTGGAGCAAGCTGCTCTAGTGGAAGGTGTCCTTGCCCATGGCAGGGGTTGGAACTGGATGAGCTTTAAGGTCCCTTCCAGTCCACACCAGTTTGATGCTATGATAGCTGTCACTTCTGCAGAGCATAAACGTGTAGTTCAGTAAGAAGAAATGACTTTGAGTAAAACCAAGACTTTTTCTACAAGAACAGCCTGGCATCTATGATGAGTGGGAAAAGACAGTCTTTTCCCTACAAAAGAGTTTTATAAAACTGTGGCTTTGGCAGTATTTGTTTCCCCAATAGTTGAGGTCTATCTAAAACACAGCACCTGAAAGAGCACCCTCCTTAACAGCGCCTCTGCTTTGGTTTCCATTTTCTGTAAAAACAAAACCACACTTTCCTCCAGAGTTTCCCAGCGCATCCTATATAAGAAAAATAGAATTCCTTTGCAAAGGTGATGGCAGAAAACGTGCAAATTGGGTCTTTATTTTCTGTGAGATTTGGAGCAACAACCTTACTGTGACCTTAAAATGTGTTTGGATGTGCGTATTCAGGTCTTATCTTGTACATTCTTTAACGTGCCAGTGGGTTTGATTCATGTAGCTAGTTGGCTAACTTCAACAGGACTACTCATGCAAAGAAGGATTTGGATTGGAAGCTTTTGTATTTGCCCTGTAACTCGGATAATCTTGCTACTCATTTTGTGGCTTTTCTTCAAAATGAGAGTTTTCCACATAGTCATCAACCACTTGGCTTTGGGTATTTCTAGTAGTGATTCTACACGTTAGAGATCAGTTAATGGCTACTTTTAACTGGGACTTAAATCCAAAACTGAAGTGAATTTTAATAGCCATCTTTAGGACTAATGTTGGAGCAAGAACAGGTCCCTGTAGCTTTGAGTTTACAGGTGCCTATTGCCACATCTAGTGTACAGCTGCCTACGTCTGTACATTCAAAACCGAAACACCCTTGTGCAAGCACAAACAAGGGGTAAAGCCTTCATAAAAGCATCTCCTTTCTTTCAGAAGACAGAGGAATATGTGTGATATGTTTGTGGTTACTTAAATAGGGTGTTCTGTGTCAGATTAACCTTTTATCTAGATGCAAAATTAGCAGTGGTGGCACTTTCTGATGGAAAATACCTACTTGCATGCCGTACATAACGCATATGTATAAGCGCATAACATCGTACGTCTTTAGGAAGGCCTATTGCCTTGCCTCGCATTGATTCAGGCAGCTCAAAAAGGGAAAAACATGAAAAGCCCCCCTGAAATAGAAGCGGGGAACGTAATCATTGAAACAATATAATGGTGACAAGTCTGAAGCAAATGGGCTGAGGTGGGTTTTTTTTCCCCACAAAACATTTGTGTGAGTTTGTGAATACATTTTGCTTCACCCTTCTGTCTGTTTTGTTCCAAACCTCCTCTTGACAGCTTTGCTAACAGTTCATTTTGTTCCTGCGCTGACTAAAGAGTGGAGGAGCTGATATTTGAAGTTCTGTGTGACAGCAGAGGCCGGTGCTCAGCAGTTTGGATCTCTGCCGCCTGCTCTTCATTGTGCTCTTTAGCTTTCTGCTTACATTTTAGGTTGCTGGAGAGTAGTAAAAGTCCCCACTGAGGGACAGGAGGCCGTGCCAGAAGTTAGAAGGGTTGGTTTCACCTTGTTGCAATAAATTACAGGGCAATCATAAGTGATGGGAAGGAGTTTGATGAAGTGGGTGAGGAACAATTGATGGATTATTTTAGTTAAAATTACTTAGAGCCCAATCCAACTCCCACTGAAGTCAATTAAATCGTAGCTGGATCAGGGCCAGAATGAGTCAAATTCAATTATTCCTTAACTGTAAACATTTAAAAGCACATTATTATAAGGTAGTTTAGCACTTAAATTACATTAAACCAAAAGCATTTACGAAATCCCAGATGGAGAGTGTTTTATTTGTACAGCTCTATTGAAAACCCCTTTTCCTTGCGGCTGGGAGCCGGGGACCTCTTAGTGTGGTGCCTAAATCCTACAGCACCTGTCTGTTGTGAAGAGATGTCACAGCAATTGATACCATAGATGTATTTCTGTCTATCAGAGCCTAGCTGGCCAGAGATTGCATGCGAAAGATGACTTGAGAAGAGATTGTAGAAATCCCGGTGCTGTTTCATCTAATTGTGAGGATTTAGAGAGCTTACTTGTGTAAGTACCAGCTCAAAAACCACTCCAACTTTTGCATCAGCTCATCTCAAAACCGTAATGGTTATGGGTATTCATCTTTGTCTCAGCTGAACAATGGACAGCACTCAAAATATTAGCTAACAAAAGGTAACCTCTGTGATTAAAAGAGGGATTTATGGCTACGTTCAAGGTTAACAACATATAGTGGGAGATGAGCTTTTAAACTGGGATTCACAAGGCTGACTTAAGACAATTTATGTCTTTATTTTCTTTGGTGGAAGTTCAAGATTGATCCTTTTCATTCTGTCCTCAGAATTTCTCAGTCACCGTCCCTTTCGAAGGCATCTCCTGCTCCTCGGAGCAGCTCGGGATTGGCAGGTCAAGGGTTTCCTGGCTTGCGTTTACAGGCTGTCTCGGGAGGTTTTAGCACCGCATCCCATCCCATCCCGAGTGCCATCCCTAAAGATCTGTCAGAAGCCTGGGGTATGGTGAGCTGTGCACACAGCAGGGAATAGCTGTTAACTGGGGTCATTCCCATCTCTAGGAGGGAACTAAATTCGTCCCCCCAGACAGATGATCTCCCAGTCAACGTCAGGCGCTGAAAGGACTTGGAATTGGTCTGGTTTCTTTTCTGTCTTCATAAGCAGCTGTGTTTAAAATGAAAGATGGGGCCTGATCCTCGTTTCAACTGAGGGCACGACATGGCTCTGGCACTGTGAAAGGTCTTTGTGGTGGATAGAAATGTTGGGTATCTGCAGAGCACCAGAGGGACAGAAAGCGGGATCCATTCAGCTGCATGCACAGTTAGCACGGGAGTGTTGGAGTGTCTCCAGAGCTGGTTAGCTGGCTAAACGGGCTTCCTTTTCAGCCTGGCAAACTCCATTTGGCAAACTGTTAACTTTTCTCTTGTGCTGTCACAGTTTTCATGGTGGTTTTGCCTTTTTTTTTTTGCTATTGTTTTCTGTTTTCCATGCATCTCTATGAATAGCAGGATCAATTCATAGCTTCCACTAGCAGTTTCTAAAGAAACTGCAAAGATGAAATAGGACTATCTGTCCTTTAGAGAAGGGTAAGAGTGGTACCCATCAGTGTTAATCGGGAGAAAGTACAACCATGATAAATATTGGTATAGGACATCTGTGTTACAAACCCAATTGAAAACACTGCCTGCTTTCTTCCCCATCAGGAAGCAAAGGCACTGCCATGAAAGCAATGCAGACAACGTGATGGCAATAGATGACTGTCTGTGGCTTGAATATGTTTGAAAAAACTAATTTCTGTGATGCTTTATTTATCCCTTCTTAATATTAGCACAAACAGTCATGTTGCAACTTGTGAAAACGCGTTAACATCAGTTGACAGCTATTGAAAACCTGGGTATTACTATTACCTCCTGACAGATACCGACTGCTGAGTCCAGCCTAGGCGTGATGTGTTTGGCGCACGTTAACTCACCGGTGATCTTAACTTTGGTGTTACCTTTTAAAAAGCAAAACCAGTGATAAGGATTTTACCTGATGGTTGTGTTTATTTGTGAGCAAATGGCAGTCCAATAAGAATGCTATTTTCCTGCAGTCAATTATGGGATAGCAAATCCTTTTGGCCGGTGAAAGATACTGACAACACTTCCATTCATCCCAGTGCCTTGATGGCCTTTTCACTTGAAGGAAAACCATTTCCTTTAGGAAAATGTGGCGGACTCTTAATGCAGCTTTAAAATGTGGTGGACTCTCTTAATTTGCCTTCTCAAAATGTTTGTCCTCCCCAAAGCCAGTCGTGGATCATGTGCCTCCAGTAATCGATGCCGATGCTGGAAATGCTTGTCCAGTTGATGCCAAAGTGAATTTAAGTGTTGGGAAAGTTATTGCCTCTGGTTAAACTGGGGCCAGTTTGCACACTGTGAGAAGATCCAAATACTTCTCTCCTTCCCCTCCACAAGAACTTCCTTTGTTCATACTACAACACACAGTAAATAGTGAGTTTCGTGTGGTTTTGCCTGCTGCACGTTATGTCCAAACACTGCTTTTCTCAGTATCTCTTGATTTATCCCCCTGTCTCCCGTTCTTATTTACTCCTTCAAGTCAACAGAAGTTTTGGGTGTGTAGGAAAAGAAAAGGAATTGCATCAGACTGCATATATCTGAATGTTTTCTGCTGAGCATTCATTTAACTGGCAGCTTGGGACATGCCGCTGGTGGGAAGTGGGATAACTGAATGGAGCTTGTGATTCTGCAGAGCCCTTGGAAGAGCTGAGAGCTTTGCAGTGCCCACTCGGTGCTTCGGCTTTGTGCTTGACTCGCTGTGTGATGTGCAGCCAGTTACATGCTCATCTTTCCCATCACTTAAAGGAAAACAGTGGTTCATTGTACACCTGTGCGAAGGGGTGTAAAATCCTTTGCTAAGAAAGGCAAGAGAGACCCAAAGTAATACGGTCAGTGGGGGTTGTGCCTGTTTAACTGGGGAGGATTAATGATACACAAATCAAATGTGTATGTTTTTCCCCACCAGAGAGGTCTGTAGGAGGGAAGAGACTTCCCAACATTAAGCATTAAGATAGGTGTTAAGATAAAGCTGTGTTTATTGCTTCATAGGGGTTTCAACTCCTTCACTAGCAACTTTTATCCATCCTTTGACACTTCACTGGACTTCTTGCATTTTGCCCATACCTGCTGGGGTTTTTAAGGTGCTCCTTCACTGTCTTCCTTCCCTTTTCTCCCCACCTGACTGCACAAACTACATCTGATAAGGTTTGAGTTCAAGTCGAACTTTCGAACCCATGACGTCAAGTTGGTTTGGAATTAGGCAAAACCAGTTTGCCCATCCCTTGTTGTAAAAGGGTTAATCCTCTAAACTATTGAGAGGCAAGGGCAGGGAATTATGAAAGGAGCCCCTGTTTTATAAGCATTTGTATTGCCAGTGCTTGAATACCTGTAATAAGTAGGTTGCTGCTGTGATTAATGACTGTGTTTTACATGAAGATGGATGATGTGTCGTCTTGGAGAGGCCATTTATTTTTATGTTGGGCTCCTCACCCAAGCAGTACTGGAAATGAGATGTTATTGTCTTGGTGGGAGGATGGTTCATTCTCAACAGTTGAATGAAAGGTGACCTGCAGAGAAGAGAAAAGACTTAAAATGATGCCCTTTTTTTTGCCTCTCTGCAATGTGTGCAGAGACAACTCACATGGATTAATTTGTTTAATTCTTCTTACTTAGATACATGATGTTCCTTTTGTCCTTAGTTTCTTATTTTGTTCCCTCCCACTTGGGCAGGAGTCAGAATGTGTTGTCAGTCGGAAACTTGACAAATTTGGAAGGGGCAAGCTATTCAAATGCCTTAAACTCACTCTGTCTTTGGTTGGTGACTTTAGTAAAGAACTAAAATAATTTGAAATCTCTAGTTGTTTTGAAGCCATTTTTGTATTACACGTTCCTGATGTTGCTTTAGTTTCAGTCGTACTTTTTTCCTCGTTTATGTCATGTTATATGTGGAAAGAAGGTGCTGGGGCAGTGTTTGGGCTGGTCTGAATACAGAAACTTGATGTAGAGGTCATCTTTTTATTAAACCAGCTCTATATCTGTATGCGCTCAGCATTGCATCCATCTAACGTCAAGGTTTTCATTTCTATAGAATAGCTTTAATAAGGAAAGAGGAAAAAGCGCTCCGGAATGAATTGGAGAAAATCTATTTCAAGGCATTCAAGTAGGTTGCAGTGTCCAAGTCTTTCTAAAGCTCTGCATGAACTGAAAGACTTTGGATCTGGCTTCCCAGGAGATCATCTGGGGTGGAAACAGAGACAGCTGTAAGCATGGCATTGACCATAGAATCATTGGATTGGAAAAGCCCTTTAGATCATTCACTTCCAACCCCCTGCCACGGGCAGGAACACCTCACCTGAGATCCTGTCACCAAGGGAGAGCAAAAATGAGCAGGATTTGTTAGATAACATTTGAATTGAAATGCTTTCTGTGTGGTTTGACCACCCTCATGTGAAAAGGGGCAGCCACAGCTGATCTGTGGCTGAAAATCTTGGTTTAGAACTTTAAAACACACAAACAACCCCCTCAAACAACCAGACAGGAAGGCTGAAAGGAGTTATTTTGGTTGGAAAAGCCACATGCTGCATACGTGCCTATTACCGGAGGAGTTCCTGTGGCAACACGGCCAGTTACACAACAACAGGATACACACGCGGCTTCAATATTAACATATATATTAATGGCACCTTAAGGAATTTCGTAATCCAGTGACACAGAGGAGAGTTCTCAATGCAGAGCTCACGCAGTCTGTTAATAGGAAACCTCTTCAGCCAGCTGTGAAATGGTCACACCTCTGCCTACCTTCATGGCTTCCCTTTGAGTACTTTCCAGGCCAGTGTGGTCAGTATTACCATCCTCACCTTGCACTTGGGGAAAGCAGAAGGACAATGACATTCAAGAATGTGGCTGAGATCCTATGTTAAAGCAGTGACAGGGTTGGAAACACTATGCCTAATGTCCTCTTCCCCCCAGATCTATATCTAAGTGAAGAGAACATTCTCCTCTTGGTCCTTGATGGAGCGAGTGAGGATAAATAAAGGTGGTGGGAATGAGACAACATTCCCATCAGCCTGGAGTTGTGTCTAACTGCACACCCACACCTGTGTGGAGGGAAGAAAGGGCTGCATTGTGTTTTGCTTATTGACTTTCCTGACTGGTATTTAAATGAGATGCTTAAGCCCAAGAGGTACTTGTGGAACATGGCCATGCTGCATTCCTCAGTGACGGGTGCGCAAGGAGAATGGGAGGTAAATAGGTGTGCTGATGGGAACCAGAGATGAGGGATCACCCAAGCTTTGCCTCAAAGCTCTCCAAACCTGAGGGTAAGGGAGAGTCTCCCATCTGGATCCCTAAATCATTTGTAGGGGCATGTTTATGGTTCCTGATTGGAGCTGTTGGAAACGTGGCCTTCCATCATTTCTGTCCATAATGGCATTAATTCACAATTTGAGCATGTAGAAACCTAATTCAGTCCCTTGTGATGATTGATTAGAGCCTATTTCCACCCTAACTCTAATCTTGATTTGTCTGAAGATGTGCAAATAGTGCCTCCTTGGCTGACTTCCTATCAGCAGCAAAAAAACCCCCAGCACACCAATGTCTGATGTGAGCGGGGGCTCGTATTCATTGGAGACTGGGACAACTAGAGCTCACCAACTGGACTTTCTGGCTTGTCCTTCTACCAGTGCCATAGAAGGCAGCCTGGCAGCTGGGAAACCCTTGTCACCACCTTCCTGACCCAGAATGGTCGCATGCCCCTGAAGTGCTTTGCAGCTCGAAGGTTTTTCTCATGGAACTGCTTATTCAGGGTGTGACCAGTGTGAGAGTGCCCATCCTTGAGACGTTTTTGAGCTTGCTGTTTGAGGCCAGATGAGTTTCAATAGGAGTGAAACTGGTTTCATGCTTCAACTGAAAAGAAACACACCACCACCCGCCCTGAAAGGAATGGGCTGGGTCTCAGCTCCTATACATCAGACTGGCTTTGATGCTGGGGGCTCTGCAGGTTTGGGTGTAGGGTGGGTTTGGCTGTTGTCCCGAGGTCCTTCTCCAGCAGTTGGCTGTTCTGCTTATTGCTTACTGCACACCAACCCCGTATCTGCCCTATCTGCTCTGCTTGTATCTTCACCCACCGGCTGTACTCTGCCATATAATGCTGTCATCTGACATGATTTTTCCATGATGTCTGTGGCAGTGAATGCAGCTTTCCTTGTCCTCATTAGCCTGGCTAATGAAGTGCAGATGCTGAAGTGAGTGGAGTATCAGTTTGCCTGGAGAATGGTGGGAGCATCCCGCCTCCCTGTGTCCATACTGGAAAGTCACAGCTGCAGGTAGAGGCAGTGATGAAACCAAACGACTGGGGGTTCTTGCAACATCTTCAGCTCATGACTAACTTTGTATAATGCAGACATTATGCAAAGTCAAGGAAGCAGATTTGGGAATGAAGAGGCCAGCAGTGACTTTTTTTGCAGTGTTGCAGAACAGTTTGCAATGGAAGCTCTCTATAAACTGGAAATTCAGCTGTATTTTTGCTGTAGTGTTCAGGGAAGCTGTGGCTGCCCCATCCCTGGCAGTGTTCAAGGCCAGGTTGGACACAGGGGCTTGGAGCAACCTGCTCCAGTGGAAGGTGTCCCTGCCCATAGCAGGGGCATGAACTGGATGAGCTTTAAGCTCCTTTCCAACCCAAACCAGGCTGGGATCCTGTGACTTCCTTTTTCTTTTCCCCATCCAAAAAGTGAAAGCTTGGCTCTCCTTGATTCATTCTGTTTGGGTTAAGATTCAGTCCATGGGGTGACATGGGTATGCTGTTATTGATATGGAGGGATTAAAAATAGCCATGCCCTGTGCCAGTGGAAGCTGTGACCTAGTCTTTGTCAGCTTATTCAACCAAAAAGATCAGGTTGGGAGGAAATCCTTATTCCAAGGTGCTATTGTCTATGATAATAGGGTTTCACCTTCCTGTGATGTGCATTATGCTCAGCTTTATTCCCTGGATGTGTCTCTCCTCCTCAGCCCAGCCACAAGAGCTGGGTGAAGATCACCAATCCAATTGGCAAACACAAAGGGAAGACAGGCTGTGAACAAAACCCACTCGTGTCTCATTTGCATCCTTCTAAATGGCATTGTTTGTGCAGCTGTTCAGCCACACCATCCCCAGAGTTTATTTTCGTCCATAGAGGAAACAGAGATGAGTTTTCTCTCTGTTAGGGCAGATGCAAGATCAAAGAGTCATATAAAGCAGCTCAGAGAGACCAACCTCTCTGCTAAGCATGTCCTGATGGGGGCAAGGTTATTAATAAAGCAACCCTTGAGATGATAGGCCACAGTTAGAGGAGTCAAAGGCTTGGCAAAGCTGTGACAGGTCTCTTTGAGGTTAACACTGGTGCTTGGTGAAGTCCCCCTCTCATTTGTGTGGAGGAGAAGAGGGGGATGTCTGTGTGTTTTAAACACTGCTCCACTATTCTCCCCAGAGGAAGAAAAGCACTTTCCAAAAGATCCATCAGGCCAAGTGTACACAGTCTGCTGTTCAGCAACAATTGAACTCTCTTCCTTCCCATGTGTCACTCACCAGAGTGTTTTAGAGGCTGGGAGCAGGAAGAGGTAGTGGCATTTATGGGAAGCTTTTTGCTGGAGCTCACACAAGGGTGGGCTTGAGAAACCTGAAGAGTGCTTTTGTGTGCAGGGCCAGTCAGCTGTCCAAGGCTAGTGTTTGCTTATGGCTGTTGTGACAATCATTAATAGAGCAGGAAGTAAAGGGCCAATTGGTTTATACGCACATGGCGTTGTGCATTTGGACTTGCACAGAGACTCTGAAATCCCGAGAGAAGGCAGATTTATCCATCCAATGTGTAAGGATGTAAGAACGGTCATAATGTCAGTCCAAAGTCCAGAGAGACTCATATCCTGACCTGCAAGAGATAGGGAGCAGTGTAAAGAACAGGATGTGACTTATCCTCCCATTAAAACTGTACCCTCTCAGCTCTGTTTCTTCATCTGAGTCCAAATCCTGGTCCTTGACCAGTGATACCATCCGGACAGAGGATTGGATTTGGACTCCTACATTTCTTCCCCATGTCCCAAGATGTCTGGTCTTCTGGCCATCATTAGGAAAGACATCTTAAGCTTCAGGACCCTGAAAGCTGTGTCATCTTGGTGCAGTGTTTTTCCTCCACCTCAACAGAGATGATCAGAGACTCCCTGTAAATCTGGCTGTTTGATTCTGTAATCTTTTGGCTGCTTTGCTTGCTAAATCTGGATCCAGTGAGTAATGAGCTCTAGAGTTGAGTCTTATCCTGGGTAATGAAGGAAACACTTGGCTGAAGTATTTAGCATCACTTAGTTCAAAAGCAAGAGCTTCAACTTGAAGTTTGCTTAGTGGAGCCGGAGCATCCCTTGATACAGATACAGTAAATGAGCTGGTGGCTTGTATCCCAACAACTTCCCTGCACCATGTGGGCACTGTCCTTTATGGAGATCATAAAGGACATCGGATATCCTTTATGGAGCTCATCTTAACTTCTCTCAGACTTGTGTGGCCTGGTCTTACAGTTTGAACTCTGAGGGAGCTCTAAGGGGCTGGACTGGATGTTCATGTCCATCCCACCAATCCATTTGGATCTGTCTCCTGTCATGATGGCCTTGGGCCCAAATATCCTGATAGGAGATACTAGGATAGCAGGTTCATATCGGAAGTTTNTTACAGTTTGAACTCTGAGGGAGCTCTAAGGGGCTGGACTGGATGTTCATGTCCATCCCACCAATCCATTTGGATCTGTCTCCTGTCATGATGGCCTTGGGCCCAAATATCCTGATAGGAGATACTAGGACAGATCTACTTGGGCTCAGAGCACTTGCTTTCCCACTGAGTAGGACTGAAAGGGATCATCTGCTCAAGAGGAGGCATCCCAGGCAGAAGCCTTTTCCTTTGTCCTCAAGGACCACCAACTCTCAGAGCCATGCTCAATGTGGATTTGAGTCAGAACCTTCAAAAGGCAGGTTGCTGTTCCAATACTTGAAGCAGAATAATTCAGAATAGAGCAGTGGTGCGTGTTGTTCTGATTCAGCCTCCGTTGATGAAGCCGGACTGCTATTACATTGGCTCCAAAGGATTTCTTGAGTGCTGGCCAAATCGACGCTTGAAATGCTACTCTAAAAAAGTAATAATCTTCTTTATAGATAAGTTTTCTTCTTCACTGAGGATCTGACAGGGTCCTGGCACACTCCGCTGTTTGACAGACAGCCTGGAAGAAAGGGAAGGAGAACAAGGCATAGCACCAAGGAGGTGCTTGCTTCCACCTTTCCAGCAATCCAACTCTGTTTCCAGCCATCCTGCGATAGCAGGAAACAGAGTGATTCCCCCCAGGATAGCAGCACCACCAGGACTCCCAGTTCCACATGAATTCCTATCTCCTGCCCCACCAGTACAGCACCAGTTTGTTCGAGTGGTTATCACCAGCCCTGCCAGAAGAACCCTGGTGCCATGCTTTAGGGATCCCTGGAGGCCCTGGCGCTGTAGGTGAGTGTTTGGGTTGTGGTTATAAGGTTATAACCACCCCACATCCACATCCTGCCTGTGGAGCAGGGAGTGAGCCAAGTTCTCCTTCAGGCTCAGCATCTGTTCAGGGCCAATTAGTGACTGCGTGTGCAGTGCCTTAAACAGGTAAAAAAGCACAACATCAATATCAAATGTCATTATTAAGTGAGGATTAATTATCTTTCTGGTTGGTTTTTGTGCAGGCCTGCGGCACGCATGCCTCACATGCATTCACACTTATTCATTACTGCTATTATGGAGAAGTTAGACTGAAACATTACGTTGATGAACTGCTAACGGGGACAGGCTTGGAAGGGAAAACCTGGATCTCACTGAGGAAACTGGGCTCAGCTGCATGGTAAGAGATGCTTTGAGGAAGAGCATTTAGCTGTAATACATTGCATTCAGTTGAAATTAGCATTTACGGACACCAGTGGTTTTGTTTGCAACTGATATAGCTGGAAACCCACTCAAAAACAATACAGGGACTGTTCTCTAATGTGCCTGGGGAAGGTGAAATAGGACACATGGATGAGCCCTGTTTTCCCCCCAGCTAAGAAGCTGTTGTCAGGAATTACCATTTGAAAAGGTGCTGCTTTTCCCCCCCACTTCCACTTGGCTCATCACAGGAGGTGCAGACCCCTGAGGAGCTGGCCTTCAGCTCTCCAAAAAAGGATCATTTTCGCTGTGCTAAAATTAGCTGCACTGATTTTCCTTTCTTCTCTGTTTTCCTTCTGTGGACACATGCGGGTGAAATCCTGGCTCCATTGGAGCTGATGGGCATTTTGCCATGGACATGGGTTGGGCTTGGATTCTTCCACAAGAGAGGGAAGCCATTTGCTACCAAGGGGTCTTTTGGCTGTGTAGCTGGGCTGCATTTAGTTTAGCAAGTCTCACAGTCTTTGTCAGGCTGATACAGTTCATTCAGTTGAAGTGGAAATAGGATGCGGTGTGAACTAACTCTCAGTTAGGTGACCCGAGGTCTTGGATGCTGAGATGCTGGAGAAGAGGAATGGCAACCAAGATAACTCTCAAGCATTCCCAGTTCCAGCTTTCTTATTTAATATGCAATAGCCACAGAAAGATCAGATTATAGAGCTTGAAGAATGGCACTTTTAAAGGGTCTGAGGATCCCATGCAGGTTTTCCAGCTATTTCAGTTCTCAAAGAGGGGTAGGCTCTGTAGGGCTGTTTTACAGTACAAGTGGAAAGAATGAAAAGAGAATCAATGTCTGCACTGCTTATAGGAAGGATCCCTGATGAATTCTCTGTCACCACCTCTCTGGCCAAGCTTTGTTTGATAGGGATGCTAAAAACATTGATGTCCGTAATTAGGTACCACCTCTGGGCTTGAGACTCAGTTGACTTGTGCAGGGGACAGCTTCAGGAAGACTGTGTCCATGCCTGGACTTGCAGCTCCTTACAAGAGGACACAAAGAGGGGTAGCTAGCTCTGAAAGCCCATCTGCATCAGCGTGTTGCAAGGACTGCACCGTGCAAATACACCAACTCATGTCTTGGAAACTGTCAGGCTGTCAACACATTGTGCACAACCTAATTAGCCCACCTCTCCTCAGGCCATAATTAGCTCAGGTGCAATCATAGCCTGGCAGGGCTGTGCTGCTTCCCATTCTGGAGATAGCATCCTGGATCTGTGCGCAGCACCATGCTTCAGAGCATAAATGGCACCCAGGTAACCTTGTAACTTAGGATGTAAGTGTTTGTTAATGACAGCACTCCAGTGGGCATCTAGGAAGGGACTATTTGCCCTTCCTGGAGTCCTGGTTATTTCCCTTGAGCCTCTTCCTAAGCACTTGTTCCCAAGGGGAAATGAATTTGCCTGGTACATGCACAGCCCATTACTGTTCTTTTTCCTTTTGCCTCAATTTCTTTATCAAGGCACTTGGTGGAGCACAGCACTGATCTTGGAAGAACCTGATGCAAGCTGTCTTCTCATATTTAATCTTAATGTGGAGCTTAAGGAAGATGACAAGGGTAAATGAGTGCAGGTTTTTACTTACACAGTGGGTTAACGGAGGGTTTTGTGTGTTACTGGGCAATATAACACATGGGGTAAGGTCTACCCTGAGAGCAAGAATTGCTTCACTACCCTCAGTGGGGTTTCTGATGGGCAAGAGAGGTGGCCGGTCCATGCAGTGGTGCCTGAAGAAGCCGAGCAGAAGGAGCATAGCCCTTGCTGAGAGTCACGTTAGGTCTCTGGTCCATTGAGCTAGCTCTAGCAACCATAAGGCAAAGGAGCCCACACTGGCCTGAGAGAACATCCTGTGTCCTGCAGCACACAGTGGGTATTTGGCTGGTGTTCTTCAACCAGCTGGGTCCTGAGTGTCTGGACCGTACCAGGTTGGTGGGAATGGCCTGGCTGGCAAATGTCTACTTTTGGGGCTCTGTGGTGGATAAAGTAGATGTAATTCCCTCTCCCCTGATTTAGCTGTATGGCTCAACACATTCTCAATGCTTCCTTGCTGCTTTTGCCTCCTTTGCTTCGCTCAGGGCTTGCTTCTTCCTTCCAGTCGGCTGCCTGCGCCTTCAGCAAAATGAAGTTCTCTCCCCAATGAACTCAGCTCCTCCTTGGCTTGCTTTTGTTTTGACACTCAGGAGATGACAGATTTATAGACCTTCCTGAGTCGTAAGTTCATTTTCTTTCATTATTTACCTTTCACTGCAGCCCATTCTGGGTGAGATTTCATTCTGCCTCTGAGCGGGGCTGCCCTGCCAAGAGGAGCTTACCCATAAATCATTCCTTCCTCTTTCTTCCTTTCCAGAACAGCATTAGCTGAATTTGCCTAGGAGGAAAATTGTTCTGCCATTGCCGGCAGTCAAACAGTGCAATTAATTAGTGCTTTCCCTTTTCTTTTCCCTCCAGTCTGTCATCTGATGGGCTTGAAAGTCAGCCAGAGAGGAGGGGAATGGGGAAAAAGGAAGGGAAAAGGTGTGTTTGAACGATTTCTTTTTAATTAAAAGGTGATCTGGTGTCCTGGTGGTACCGACTGCAACGTGTCCGGCACTCAGAAGCCCCTTAGGAGAAACGTCCCAGCATAGAATGGTTTGAGTTGGAAGGGACCTTAAAGCTTATTCAGTTCCAACCCCCTGCCACGGGCAGGGATGCCTTCCATTAGAGCGGGTTGCTCCAAGCCCCTGTGTCCAACCTGGCCTTGGACACTGCCAGGGAATGGGCAGCCACAGCTTTTCTGGGCCATCACCCTGTGCCAGCGCCTCAGCACCCTCCCAGGGAAGAGCTTCTGCCTAAGAGCTCAGCTCAATCTAACATTAGACTGTGCTGCCTCTTGATTGTTTTAGGTGGAAGCAGTGAAGTGCTTGGTGCATGTTGCTGCATTAATTCCTCATTTCCTGTCTTTTTTGGGGCTTCGTTTTGGTTTTCAAGCACAAAGGAGCAGTGGGTCAGGATAGGAATAGGTGCTCAGGCACAATGAAGAAGTTCAGGTTCAGCTGAAGCTGTGCTGGAAGGCAGGGAAAGGAAGAGTGCTCCATTTCTGTTCCTTCCCATTTGGGGAGACAGAGCATGTCACAACAGTGCTGAGCAGACAAGAGCTGCTTGCCAGCATTTAATTTGTTGATGATTAAGAAATTATTCCATTCTTACAATAGCGTTTGAATTCTGGGGGATGTGGAACTTAGATCAAGCCTCAGATTTCACTGTGTTTGGAAGCAAAGGCTTTGTCAGTGTAAGAACTGTATGGATGGTTTAAGGGGAGTCATGTTAATAGTGTACCTAGATACAATGGGCTGGCTCAACTTCAGCTACCTTTGAACTTTGGGATAACTATATCCAGAAGAGGACATTGAACTTAGGTTTGTTTCTTTGTGATCTAGAATCTAGCTAGGGCATTGTAGAAGTTGTTTCTGGTTTTCTTTATCTGCAAGGAGAGTTCAGTGCTAAAGCGTTGCCCCTGTTCTGGCCAGCAACAACCTCAACCCTTTTCTCTTTCTCTAAAAGCTGTCCTTATCCCATGCCCTACGCATCCCGTGTCCTCATCAGGCTGAGGGCAGAAAGCTGAGAAGTCTTTTACATGGGCTGGGCTGAACATCAGCAGATGCCTTCATTATTTACAGTGGTTTCTAAGAGCACCGTCGCAACTGTTAGGGTCAAACCATAAGCAAAGGCTTCTCTTTCAAGCACAAATGATAAACAAATCTAAGACACTTGGTGTCAGCAGCCTCACCAATCTGTTCACCACCTGGAGCTCGAAGCAGCCCAGCAGTTGCACGCCACTGGTAGCACAGCAGTAGAACAGCCGTAAGGAAATCAGTGCCCTGACGTGGGCACCAAAAATAAGCCTGTGCTGAGCTTTTCTGAGCACTTGGCCAGCTCACAGCTGCTGGCTGCTGAACGTTTGGGAAATGTATCCCCCCATTCAGGTGCCCAGCACTTGGAAGCGTGGACCTGAACAACTCCAATGTCATCTGCTTCTCTAAACCCAGCCAGTTCTACTCTGCCAGACCAGCCACGTTCTCGCTGCCCATCGTGGAAGGAGGGAAGCAGTTCTTTTATTCCCCATCCTACCTGATAGGAAAATAGCCTGAAGACTCCTCCTACTCCAAGCAGTCCCACATGCTGCTTCTGTGCCATACAGGAAAGCAAATATCCCTGATATGTGAGCTCTCGTGGACGGTGTCCCTGCCTGTGGCAGGAGGGTGGAACTGGATGAGTTTTAAGGTCCCTTTCAGTCCAAACCATTCTATGTTTCTATGATTCTGATTGCTCTGATATCAAATACCTGTTGCTGACCTCCCTTGAAGAGAGTTCCTTGCCGTTGGTTTTGGTCACTTGGAGCATTGCAGGGGCTTCTGAGCCCTGCTGATTTATTACTCCTTAGTAATTTTGTGGTTTATGGAGAGCCATACGGGGATACAAGGGTAAAAGTATCAACTAACCAGTGATCTGATGCCAAAATCCACCCATAAGCAATAACAGGTTTCAGGCTGTGAGATAAGGCTCAGAGAATGAACCTGCAGAGGAGCAGGAGCTCTGTGATGGGATGGTCTGAATCAGGGCCCCCTAACAGCAGGATAAGGGGATGCAGTAAGACTCAATCCCCTCCTTTAAGGTGTGTAAAGCTTGGGCATCAGTTTTCAGTCTCCTTCTTCAGAACAGGTTGGAACTGGGGTCTGTGAGGTCTCTTCCTGTTTAACCTCTGTGAATGAGAGCAGAAGAGCTAAGTCCCATTGACAAACCTCATCGCTCCCCTAGCAACATCTCTTATGGTAAAGGTGGCTTCAGGGTCCTGCAAAGGACTTCTGGATATAGGCTATGGAAGCTGGATCTGGTTTAGCTTTTGTGTAGCTGCGTACATGAATACCAGTGAGGGCAGCATTAGTAGTGTAAGGCAAAAGACAGGGTGCTCTATCCTAATGCATGATCTTGGAGCAGCCACTGAGGTTTTAAACCAAGGCAGAATTCCTGCCAGCTTCCTTGGGGATGCTGTAGGACTGCAGAAAGAAAAGGTCGATTTTGCACAAGCTAAAGGTTGCCTGGAAATTCTGAACTCATATCTCAAGAGCTTCTTTTGGTTTAAAATCAATGGAGATAGCTCGATATTTAGCATTGCAGAGATGTGGAGGAGAAAGCAAGGCTTAAACCCCAGTTTGTAATCCCAGTCTTGTTTAAATCCCAGACTGCTGGGATTTAAAGCCTTTTGGCAGTTGTTTTCCAGGCTTGCTTTGTAGGTGGCTGGATTTTGCACAGCTTGCAGTGGTTGTGGAGGGAAGTGATAATCAATAAGCTGTGTGATTACATGATGTACTCAGTGCCTGGGACCTGATTTATGCCATCGCTCAGGGGAGGAGGGTAAGAATACCCTCATATAGGTATATATATGCTGATGACCTTATATATGTATATATATATATGTATATAAGGTCATCAACAGGCCAAGCTGACAGCTCCTTACTTCCACTGCAACAAGTTACTCACTCAAATAGACTTGTGGATGCCTCCAGATCATTTTCATTAGTGGTGATTCACATGACGAGTTGCCCAATCAGGCCTGCTGGTGCAAGGTGTTCCTTTCCACAGCACCATTTATCTAAAGACCTCAGAATCCTTTATGTACATCCAACTTTAATCCGTGTTTTACCTCCAGTGGAGTAGGTAAGGAGGGCTGCTTCCATTCCCCAAATGAGGCAAATGGAGGTACAGAGCAAGAGAGTGACTTGCCCAAGACTGTGCAGTTTGGTTGCAGAGTTGTAGGGAACGCTCTTGTGCACTGAGCAGAAATCTGCCTATAGCTGTAAATTCAGGTCTGATGTGAATCAGAACTTCCTGTTGTGTTCGGGAGCATTTAGATTTGTCACCCCAGAACGGCCCTCACCTTCAGGGATGGGAGGAGAATGGCTGGTTTGGCTTTAGGGCTGCTATCAACTGGTTGGATGTGGAGTTAAGAGTCAGTGAAGAGCTTAGCTTTTGATCTGTTCATCCTTGTCTGCCTGTATGGTCAGTGTAGACAGCGGAGGATGAAAGTGTGCTTCATCTGACTATCTGGTTAGTAGGAAACCCTCAGTTACCTACTAAAGGATGAGGTGAACTGTGACTTGAACTCCACTGTCTGTTGTCTGTAAAGGGAGAATTGTAATTATCTCAAGTGAACCCAGAGAGAAGCAGACTTGCATGAATGGGGGTAGGTGTCATCGTTTGCTTGGAGTTTAATCTCTTGTGGTAATCAGATTACTTCAATGGTGAGTGTTACAATAGCTCCTAAAAACACAGTCATCAGTGGAAACACAGGCCTTCCTTTCCCTGTACTGGAGATATGCACATCAAGATTCCCAGCCCAAGGAAACCTATGAAGTTTGGGAGAAGGAAGAGATCCAGAGAGGGGAATTGATTTGCCTGTGATCATTAGGACAGAGTCAGGAAGGGCATTCCTCTCTCCCTACTCTCTCCAGTGCTCCCATTACCACACTGCCCCTCAACTGGCCTTTATCCCCCTCTGCTTCCTCCCCTGCCAGGCTCCCCTTCTCTGCGGGCATACCCTCTCCTCTCCGTCATCACCCGGCAGCCCTCCGTGATCCCTCACCTCGTCCCTGCTGCCACCAGCTCCCGCGTGCTGCCAGCCCAGACCCCATCGGGCACTGCCAGCTCCGAGGCACCAGCCAGCGAGACCCATGGCAGCAGCGAGTCGGAGGCAGAGCAGCCCACCCCTCGGCTGAAGAAGCCACGCCGGAGCAGGACCATCTTCACCGAGCTCCAGCTGATGGGCTTGGAGAAGAAGTTCCAGAAGCAGAAGTATCTCTCTACCCCTGACAGGTAGGTCAGACTCTGCCACTAGGGAAAGGAATGAGCGAAAGGGCTGCTCTGGACCCGCTCAGCTCTTCCCATCCTTACTGTAGTGTTCTGCCTTCTGGTTCCTGCCATTGGCCAGTGGGCAGATGACCAGACTCAGTTCCAAGGCTTAACTTTTCCTGGGATAGATAACTTTTCTACAGATAGATTAGCTCAATGGAAAGGCCATATGTGCTTGCTAGCAGCCATCCAAGCTCAGGGACAGGCAAAGTACTGAGCAGAAGGATTTCGGTCTTTCCCATTCCTGCTGATCATGACAGTAAGGTGGAGCCTGTCTACAACACTTGGGTAGCAATTCAGTGAGAAGGTGGTGGCTTTTCCAGCAGCTTGGAAAACGCATCCAAGGTTGCAGAGAGTTGAAAGCTGCCTTGCCCTTGTGAAGGCGCCTTGTCTTTTTGAAGGAAAAGGGAAGTTCTTGGGGGCTACTTGGAACCACGTGGAAAAAGCAAACTAAGGAGAGCCTTTAGCTCTTTAAAAGGCTTTGGATCCTATTCTGCAATTGAAATGATGGGAGAAAGACCTGTCCATTTCCTATAAGGTCTGTAAACCTAGAGAGGGTTTGGAAGGTACAGCAGGCCTTGAAGGCCACAGATTAAATTGAGCAGTTTAATCTGTGTTAAATTACAGTATTTGAATTGAAGATGACATTCTCTGCTCATTCTGCCTCTCACCAAATCTCACCGGCTTGGCCAGGCCGTGTCACCCAGTGTCAGTGTCAGAGCTCCTAATGCTCCTGTGCTAACTCCTCACAGCTTCACATAACCAAATGGTTGACCCTGTTGATGAAGCACTCGAGGCTGTTAATTAATATTATCCTATGACTGTTGCTTGGCTTTGGACATGTTTGAGGCTGATGAGCAATTCCTGTCCATGTACCACTTCCCCTCTGTTTGTTTCCTCGGGTTTCTAGGCAATGCTGGTTACCCTAATGTGTGTGGCAAGAGCTGGTAACAGGTCACAAAGTATGATCAGACATGTGCACTGAGGCAAGAAGAGTTAGCCAAGCAAGGTTTCTCTCTGTCAACTCATGGCTGGAAACGTGATGGCAAAGCAATGGGTTGTGATTCAGGTTTGCTCCTGAACCTGTGGCAGAGCAACTGAAGCACCTGGTTTAGTAGCAGGAAAGGAATGCAGCACAACAGGGTAATGCCTCTGCTAGATTCTCCTTTTCACATAGCAGTGCCTTGAAGTCAATGGGCTATCTCGCAGATGCTATGTAGTGGCATAGCAGTGAGCAGACCAAGCCTGTAGGTCTGGAGTGAATGCACAGTAGGGGAGAGCCATGAATCCATGCATGAGCTTGACAGCAAGCTGGTGCAGGTATGCAGGTGTTCGTGGATAGGAGGGTGAGTCTATTGCCCCAAGAGCCCATGTGAAACTGAAGTTTCATTATGAAGAACTTGGCCTTGACATTTTGTTTTACCCTATCCGAAGGCCAGGAATGACTTGCCAGGAAGCTCACACAATCCAGAACACATTGGAACATGGCTCTGGATTGGAGCTGTCCCACCCGCAGGACTTGCGTGACTCTATGGGGCCTTTACCCAGCATGGCTGAGGATTTCCAGCTCCATCCGTTGTGCAACTCCATGACAAAACTGCCAGATGCATGGAGCTATCACCTGTGGGGAAGGATAAAGAGTTACTTTGAGCTGCATTTGCTTCATATCCTGGCTTTTAATATAGAAATAATGAATGGTCTCAGAGGAACTTGCATAGGTTGGAGATTTGTGGAGGATGAATCAGGATTATGGGCCGTCTGCCACATATAGCCTTAAGCTAAGCACGCAAATAATTCATTTATAAGCCTGAATTGCCTATAATAGCAGAATGCAGAAGGAATTAATAGATTTAGATGTACTACTACTCCGTGAGAAATGAGAAAGTATTAATACCCCCATTACGTGGGTAGTGAAGAAGAAATAGGATGCAAAGAGCAGACTGATACTGGGTGTCTTGGTTCTTGGGTGGTTGCTTCAGACACCATAGACCTGTTTATCAGGGATGTGGTGTAGCAGCAACTGTCCCAGAGCATCTGAGCTCTTCTTGTCCTCTGTCAACTCATTTCAGTGTCTCTTTTGTGTCCAAGGTTGGACTTAGCCCAGTCGCTGGGGCTGACACAGCTGCAGGTGAAGACGTGGTACCAGAACCGTAGGATGAAGTGGAAGAAAATGGTAAGTGGTTCATTCCCTCATCCTCAAGGGCAGATCTGGAAGCTGAGCACGGTGTCAGTGACTTGTGTCTGTTGAGATCCAGTTTTGGTTTATTCTTGATCCCTTTTCTTAGAGACACTCTTTGTTCTTCAGCCTGCAGCCTGGTGGGCTAGAGGGGCCCTTAGGCAGTAGGAAGGGTACAAAGCAAAGGGATGAAAGAGATGAAGACAGAACAGAGGGAAGAGCCAAAATATCTCCCTCTGCTCTTTTAGCATTCCTGGGATCTTTATGCTTGTGGGATAGGTTATGTGCATAGACAAAAAAGATTGTGCTGTTCCATGGAAACCAGTGCAGTTTTGAGAGCTAATATCATTAGTTCTTGCTTTTCATGTCTTCCTGTCTTTCACTTCTTCACAGCTTCATGGCCCTTTTCCAGTTAAAATGCTTTTAGAAAGGACAAGTGTCCAATAAATCCTGGTGGAAACCATGATGCTGTGACATTCTCAAATGGAGATGTTTATGTATTCTGATCTGGCAGAGGAGGTGCAGTTCCAGACTGTATCTCTGGATGTGTGTGACAGCTGCAGAAGTTACTGCCACTTAAATCTGGGATTAGCTCGGATACAGATCTTTGGAAGTGTCTTATTGCTGTAGTGATGGTGTGAAGGGAGAGGGAATTAAACATAGGATCAGACCTGGCTTGCTGACTCCCACGTCTTACTCAGATGAGAGGGGTCTCATTCCAAGACTTGGGCTTGGAATAAAGCACTCAGAAAGGAACTAAATCTTCTGTCCGTAGTGATGAGGACTGCATGCCTGGGCTGCTCTTGGGCTTCCTGTAGGAACTGACTTAAAGACTTCCAGAGTTCTGATAACATTTGCATTTCATTCTGTTTCCATGAGAAAATGGGTGAACTCACTCCATGAATGCAGGCTGAATGGTGACCATGGATTCCCTTTTGAGGTCAAAGCCAAGCTTCGTCCTTCCCTGAAGGATGTTTCACAGCAGCAGAGTTCCCATTGATCTTGATGGTTCATCTCATTGCTCCAGGTGCTGAAGGGTGGACAGGAAGCTCCAACAAAGCCCAAAGGCCGTCCAAAGAAAAACTCCATTCCCACCTCGGAAGAGATAGAAGCAGAAGAGAAAATGAACAGTCAGGCTCAGAGTCAGGAGCTGGAGGGATCTCAAGCCCCCGAGGAGCCTAAACTGACAGAGGAGAAGCCAGAAGTCTCTTTGGAGACAGAGGAGTCTCCAGAACATAAACCAGAGCCCTCCTCAGAGGAGACTACACCATCAAGTTAAAAGGGGAAGAAAGGAGGGGAAAAGAAAAGCAAAAGGAAATATTAAAGAGAAAAACCAAAACCAAATATATATATATGTATATATATATTTAAATATGTATGTAATTGTGTGTGTACATATATATATAAATATATATATATGTAGACCTTGTGTATAAGTCTAAAGATTGGTCACTTTGTGCCTTTGGGAATCAGCCATCATGGGCCATGGTGGGAGAAAGACTGCTGAGACTGTGTTGGAGGGGTTGGTGTGATAGCTTAACTTTATCCTTGCCTTTTAAAGTAGTGTAAATGGACAGAGTGCTTGGTCTGGTCTCAGATCAGGGACAGTGAAGAAATGGGGAGCTCTGATAGCACCATTTCCTTGTGTAAGCAGCACATGTTTGTGTTTGGGATGGGCCCTACTCCAAACCATTTCAGGAAGGAGCTCAGTCCCATCGCTTTGCTTTGGCCCGGTGTAAAGATCAAAGCTTCTGAAGCGAGATCCACACCGGGTTCAGCATCCAGGTTTCATCTCTCTTGGTTGGTTGGGTGCCGTGTCTGTGGATTTGCAGCGATCCAGGCTAAAACTTCGAAGGAGAGGATGGGTTTGGATTTGAGTCTGCTCCGAAAGCTTTGGGATGCTTGGAGCTGGGATTGTTGCTTCGGGCCCATTTCTAATTGTGGTCAGGTTTTTGCTAAAGAACACTTAAATGTTTCCAGGGCTTTGGGAGAAGGATGGATTGAAGAAGTTGCTGCAGTAAGTTCACATTTGTCTAAGATGTGTGCCAAGAATAGACGTGCATCGTGTTTCATAAAGTCTTGTTAAGGGTGCATTTTGCCCAAAGGCTGCAAGAGATGTATTCAGATAACCTTTATTTTTTAATTAAAAATGAAATATCTAAATAAACCAGTTGTTGTTGTTTCCCTTCCAGTGCTAGACAGAGACTTTCTGTGGGCTAGGCTTGCCTGTTCTAACAAACCCTGGAGAAAATGGGAGTCATCAGACTTTCCGTAACACTCCTGTGTAGCAAGCACTGGGCAGACTTCCTTGTAGCACCTTGCTGAGGTAGGTGAGGGGTGTTGGTAATGCCACCTTGTCACTGGGTGCAGATGAACGTGTCAGAATGAGAGCACTGGTGTTCTGGCTGTGGACACCCCATTTGTGGGTCTTGGTGCCCCTGTGAACATGATTTACTCTCCCTTTTTTGGGGTGGTGGTAACAGGTCACACACATAGATCTCAAGTGGCTTATCCAAGGAGTGGGGAGAAGGGATTTCTTCTCACCCCGCAAACCCCCCTGCACTCCCCAGGTCCTTGCTCAATGGGGTTTGAAAGACTTTAATTCCACCTCTGGATTAGCTCTGCTGTGGCACGTGCATCTGCATCAGGTAATACCTGACATGGCAACGCTCCAGCTGACTTCAGCAGAGCCAGAGTGGGACATTGCTCCACTCACTGCATATTTCATGCATAGTAATCAACTTTGAAGAGGCATCTAGAGATTTAAGTGCAATCTGCAGGTTTACACCTAAACCTAAACCCAATGCACCAGAGTTGGGCAATGCTCGTTTGGAAGAGCCTTGGGAAATCCCAGGCATTTGATGCCATTTAGTGGCACAGAGGGATGGAAGAAGGATAGATTTCCTCTTGCCTGTTGTGCTGAAGATGCAGGCTGTGAGCTGCACAATCTTTCCTCTGCCGTGAAAATGCTTCCAAATTTGTCTTTGAACCTGGCAGGATTTGGTGCTAGGTGCAGGGAGAGGCAAGGGTGGCTTGTCTGGGGTTCCCATACAGGATGTCGTTGCACATTCCTTCATCTGTGGCTGTCTTTTTTCATCATCTTGTCTTTGTTTTCCTTCCCAGAACTGTGCTTTAGTTCAACCATATCTGTTGGACTTGAAATGGCACTGAATTGAGACAAGGCCTATGGCCTGTTTGTACAGGAATTAGATGAGATGGTCTGTGAAACCCACAGTCGTCCTCTGTTGTTCTTGGATAGCAGCATCAGCACTGTTATCTCAAAGTAGAATGTTTCCACAAGCCTTAAATGCTGTAGTACTGTACTGTACTGTAGTACAGTGAGGGTGAAGAGAGCAATTCCAATTCTAGTTGAATTAACAAACCCAATACACCCAGAGGTGTATTTGAAACGTGGGAGGTGTCAGCATACAGCCTTTCTATCAGCCAAAGGCTGCTCCATACAATGGGTGATGCATGTGGGGCTTGTGTTTCCTTTTCTGCTGTGGGTTTGTCTGATTGGAGGTGGTTTGATCGATTTGTGGAGCAGCAGGAAAAGTAGAAACAGGAGCAAAGGAGTTATTTCCTTGCTCTGCAATGGGCAGTGCTGGGTCTGTGCTGTCCACTGAAATGGGTAAATAAGAGAAGATGTGAAATCCCTTTCAAGCTGCATGCTTAAGGCACCAGCAAGGCGAAGTTGGTGAGCTTCCAGCAAAGAGTATAGCAAGTGTTACAAAACGA
Organism: Agapornis roseicollis; assembly: GCA_002631895.1. Lineage (NCBI taxonomy): Eukaryota > Metazoa > Chordata > Aves > Psittaciformes > Psittacidae > Agapornis > Agapornis roseicollis. Next base: position 358,341 of record NDXB01014743.1, read on the forward strand.
CATTTCCCACTTCCCAGAGGAAAATAATTGTTCCTGACTCAGCCCCATTTTATGGTGGGAACAGTTCCAGGGATTTGACTTTATGTTTTCTTTCCTTAATCCCATTCTAATCACTTATGAGTCAATCTGGGTACAAATGCAATACTCAAGCTGTCTGGGCTAGTTTTGAATGAGCCCATAAGACACCGAGGATGATTTTATTCCTCTTCTGGATGAGTAGCAATCTTAGCATCTTCTTTTTCAGTGCAGTTCTTTGGGTGCAAAATTAGCTCTTGAAATGCTGATACTTGCTCCCACTGAGTTCCTTTTGCTGACTTGCCCAATCTTCTCTTGAATGTTCATGGAGAGCGCATGGGAATGCATCTGCTTGGGTCGAAACCCATTGAATTATTTCTTGGCTAAATCTTTTCATACTTTTTTGTTTGTCCTGGGTTATATCTGCAGCTGGAGAAAAACCATCTACACATTGTGGTGGAATTGAACATAGCGATCCCAGCCATTGCTGGTAGGCAGATACTTCTTTCCATGGAATCACTGGTTTGAGCTGTATGGGACTGTAGAGCTCATCCAGTTCCAACCCCTGTCATGGACAGGGAACCCTTCCACTAGAGTAGGTTGCTCCAAGCCCTGTCCTTGAACAATGCCAGGGATGGGGCAGCCACAGCTTCTCTGGGTGAGATTTCTCTTGTTCTAAGATTTTCCTCCACTGCAATTCAAAGGATTGAGGAGTGATTCCAGCTTGCTTTGGGCTGAGCTGAGCTAAGCGGGGCTGAAGAAAGCCTGCCTGGTTGAGCTTAGCTTTTAAAGGGGACTGTGGTGATGCCCGGCTCTCGTGGCTGTGAGCTGTGTTCGCTTCATGCTTCTGAGGCCCAGAAAGAACATTGCAAGGCTCATCCCCATCTTTACTGAGAGAATGACAGCAAAGGGCTTTCCAAGTGCCTGGTCCTGCAGGTAGTTTTACTGCTTTGAAAGGCTGTTGACTGTTCTGTCTCCCAGGCATCTCCTGTCCTAGGACTGTCACTTATCAGAGGAGCCTCATCGTGTGCCCTTGGGGTTGAACCTTGCTGATGTTCAGGGGTGTTTGGCTTCCAGTTCTAACAGCGAGGAACAAGCCCCGATGTCGAAATCTGAACTTCCCTACAGGGATTGAAAGTGCTCATATCCGGAGTTCTGGCTGGGACCCACCTTTTATTGTACCCACTGTTTAGGTAATCTCGCAAAGCACTGAGCTCATCCCTGCAGGATGGTTAAGTTCCCCCAGGTCCCAGCAGGGATGAATGGGCTTTGGTCTTGTTTTGCAAGAGAAAAAGGATGTGTTTGTTTAACTTCAGAGATCGGNTTATTGTACCCACTGTTTAGGTAATCTCGCAAAGCACTGAGCTCATCCCTGCAGGATGGTTAAGTTCCCCCAGGTCCCAGCAGGGATGAATGGTCTTTGGTCTTGTTTTGCAAGAGAAAAAGGATGTGTTCGTTTAACTTCAGGCCAGTACAAAGGAATTTGGTGCTTGGGTGGGTTTTCAGTTCCATCACCTCTCTTCAGGAGCAAAATGGAAAAGGACAGTGAGAAGAGAATGAGTAAAACAAAGAAGAGGAGGAGGTAAGAGAAAAAGCCAAGGTGAAAGGCTTACCTGGGTCAAACTACATGAAAATAAAAACTAGGGAGAAAAATAATGCTGCAAAATCAACTTTTGGTGTATTTCAACAGGTAAAGCTTTTGTTCTGTAAGTTAGATGTATCTGGGGCTTAGCAATGCATGCAGGATGGTGAATGGCAGCTTTTTCTCTTTCCTTTTAGCCTGTATAAGTTAAAAAGTAGCTGAGTAAAGAACAGTTGGGTTAGACTTAAGTTACAATACAGGATTTGAGCCTAAATCTGTGTCTTGACAAAGGCAGAAGTTTGGTGAAGCCTAGATCCTGTGGAATCTTAGATGCTGAGCATGAGCATGTTGTAAGGATGCTCCTCTTTCTTCCCTAGCTTTTGCTGTAAAATGAAGATTAGGGATTTTAGGGGCTCAAATCTTTGCAGCACAGTAGTTTTCCTGTTTTAAAGAGAATGCCACATTGCAACCATAGGAGTTGTAATTCAAATCTCTAAGCTTTCAGACTTTGAAGTCCTGGAGTTAAAGTTCATGAGGGAGCATAAGGATTTGAGCCCTAAATTCTGTCTCCCTGTCAGGAATAGATCTATTTTTTCCCTTCATAGCCAGGTAAGCTGTGATTTCCAGGCTTTCCCCCAATTCTAGACCCTTCTCATATTGTTAATCCCCCCAAACCTACTGTCCCAACACAGTGGAATCATTCCACCTTAGCCCAGCAGTCACTGCTAGGAAGGAAGCTGCTTATGGCTCCTGGTATCCATAGGGGCCAAAAGGGAGAGATGTACTGCTTGGAGGCTGCCAATGGAGAGCGTTAACCCTTGCAGGCTGTTCTGACATGTCAGCTGAGAGCTGGAAACACCAAAGCTCTTGTCTTGTCAGACAATTGAGGGTAATAGAGAGGTTCCTGAAATCATCCTGGTCCTGGACCTTCCTGCAAGCAGCTGGGAGGAAGGTTCCTTCCCCCTTCTAGAGCGTGCCAGGGCCCAGCAAAAGCAGGGGAAGCAATGGGAATGCTTGAGCAAATGCTTCTAGTGCTTGCATAGAACCAAAGGGACCAAACCCTTGTAGGTAAAATGATCATTCCAGGCCTTTTACGCTTCCCATATAAGGGCCATTAATGTCTTTCCCTGAGCTTAAACTTCCTCATTCTCACCGCATGAAAAGCCCAGCATAGAATCCCAGCCTGGTTTGGGCTGGAAGGAACCTTAAAGCTCACCCAGTTCCAACCCCTGCAATGGGCAGAGACACCTTCCACTAGAGCAGCTTCCTCCAAGTCCCTGTGTCCAACCTGGCCCTGAACACTGGGATGGGGCAGCCACAGCTTCTGTGAGCATCCTGCATCTTCTCTGGGTAACCTACAACCTGTGGGCAACCAAGCCAAGACCTCCTCCTATGTCAGGATAAGCCAAGGTGAGTCTGGGGGATGCTGGGGATGAATTATTCTGTCATTGGTTGTAGCAGCATCATACCATTAATTCCTGTGTAGATGCTCAGAAGCGATGGGCTCCAAACTTGCCTTCTCTCAGTTTGAAGTAGGTACCACAGGCTCTTTTCCTCTAAGGAACAGATTTACACAAATAAGGCTCCTAATGCCCTCCCCTGAGCAGCAGGGCACTGAACTACATGAGAAAGGGTTCCCAGGTTGCAACAGGGAAAAGAGTAGCAGTGCTAAAGCAAAACCTTTCTTACTTAAACCAGAGCTGTGGTACCCCACTCCAATGCTGTGCAGACACCTGCAGACCTCTAGTGAGGGAGGATGGGTTTGTCTGTGGTACACCTATGGACAAGAGATGCTGTAAGCTGCTGGGGATGTTCTTGCAGCCAGAGAATTAAGGTTAAAGCAGGTTTGAAAGCTGCTTGAAGTCAGGCAGGTTCTGGTATTGATGGAAGAAGCAAAGCACTGGGAGACAGATTTCAGCAGCATCCTTCTCCTGTCACAGCTTGGGTGGCTGTTGCAGCAGCATCAGCTCATCATTATGACGTTATAGTAGGAGTAATGGGGGAAAAGAGGTGTAAAGTGTCATGAAAACAGCAGGGCACCTTCCTTGACTCTGCTGGATATGGATATTTGTGGCTCTCAAGTACCTTTTAGCAATGTGGAAGGTGATTTGTAAGTCCAAATCACACAGCTGCTCTCAGTGGAGCTTTCCTGGTAGGAATATGGACTCTCTAAGACATCTCACAGCTAAATAAGAAGCTCAGGAGCTGAAAAGTGGTGGATTAAAAGCAACAAATCCCCATGCCACAGTGTTCCTGCTCCCAGCTGATGGCACCAGCTCAGTGAGAAAAAACTTCTCCTCCATCATCCATCCCTGTCCTTAGCATATATATGCACATACAAGCCTGGGTGCTCTGGGTATCCAAAGTCCTGTTAGGAGAGGTAGGAATTGCCCTCTTCTTTATGGAATCTCAGCTTGCCTCTAATTTCAGCTCCTTTTCCAAGCCTTTCTGCCTCTGCCCCTTCCCAGTCAGCTTTTTTCCTGCAGGGAATTGCACCTTCCAGGATTCCCAGAGCTAGGATCCATGTCTTAAGCAGTAGTGCCTCGGTCTACTCCCAGAGTGCAGGCTGCTGGATGGATACAGCATGACCCATGTGGGAGCATGGCTTCAGTCAGAGGAGCCTGATCCCTTGGAAAGGGATGTAGAGCATCAACGCTCAAGGAGCATATAGCTGGAGTTTAGGCCACCTAGGTACAGGGAGCTGGTTTTTCCATGCTGGCATTTGCACATAGGAACTTTTCCATGATGAAAACGAAGTGCAACTAATCCATAATGTCATCTGCTGCTCCACACGGAGCTGTGTCTATTGTTTGGGTGAGGAGCATGACTCAGAGAACTGATTTCCTCTTGTGTTCCTGCTGCTCATTACTGCAAATACAATGGGGTATTTTTCCCCTCTGTGTTTCATTTGGTGTTATTTAGGATAATGATGCTGAGGAGGTGTCTGATAATGGGATTAGGAACCCAGACTGGGAGTTCCGTGCCTTATTCTCCATGTGCCTGAGTGAATATTTACCCCTGAGGTCATAATTAGATGCGTTTGTGCAGTGTAAATTCACCCATTGTGAGCCGTGATATGAAGATGTCAAAGAGCAGAGGATGGTTCAATGTTTGTTCTAACCTCTTGCCAGGAGAAAAGGGATAACTCCTTTGGGAAGCATCAGCCAGACGTTTCCCTGCCAACTCCGAGGTTGGTTTTCCCCTCCTCAAGGACCTGCCTCTGTCCTCATGCCATGTTGTCCAACAGGGATAAGCAGAAGCCCATGAACTTGATCCTCCCCTTCGTGGAAGCTGTTTGAAAGCTGTGGAGCAGTGGATCCCTATCTGAGGAATGCTCAGCTCCCTGGCTCCCAGCCATGCTCTGGGTTAGGCCAATCATGTTGACCTTTTGGACACAGTACAGAGCCCATCTGCTCCAGCAGCAGATCGATCTATCTCTCTATCTATCTATCTATTTCTATCTATCTATTTCTCTATCTATTTCTCTCTATCTATCTCTCTCTCTCTATCTATTTCTCTCTATCTCTAGAGATCTCTATCTATGTATCTATCTATCTATGTATCTATCTATTTATCTCTCTCTATCCCATTTCACTGGTTTTTGAGGGTTTCCTTGGTTTGNCTATTTCTCTATCTATTTCTCTCTATCTCTCTCTCTCTCTCTCTCTATTTCTCTCTATCTCTAGAGATCTCTATCTATGTATCTATCTATCTATGTATCTATCTATCTATTTATCTATCTCTATTCCATTTCACTGGTTTTTGAGGGTTTCCTTGGTTTGTTTTCTTTTTACTAGCATTGTTCACTGCCTCAAGCAGCTCTTCTCCTTCTCTGCTTCTTCTCTCGATGGGTATTTATAGCCAGGGATCATATCTCCACGCAGCCTTCATCCTGCCAGGCTCTTGGAGGCTTGTCTCATGAGATAAACTCCTTCCCCCATCACTCTGGTGTCCTTCTGCTGCTTCTGTTCCAGGCTGAATTTATCTCTCTCGAGCACAGGGGATGAGACCTGGCCCCTTTGAGCAGAGAAGGTCTCACAGCAGTGCTGTTTCCAGCACAAACTCCTCATCTGGCTCATTTTGGAGTACACAAATGCATTGGTTTTAACACGGGTGGCCTGATTTCAGTAGCCAGGACCCTTGTTTAAGGGGTCACTGATTACCATGCTCCCAGTTTGCTCCTCCCTATCTTATTCATCACCAGACTTCCAGGGCTCAACTTGCCTTTTCTGCCCAGGGATTTCATTCAACGCTTGCACAGAATGAGCCTGAATCCTGACCAACTCTGTTAACAAACTCCCCCTCTGAACATGTTCTCCTGTGGACTCTGGCCACCTCGAATGGAAACCCCCCCTTTTGCCAGTGAAGTTGTGAATTCCTACTACAGAACGGTACACTCCATACCAGTGACTGGTGCTCTGCATTTCCTTAGGCTAGAAACCCCATTACCTTGTTGAAGAGAGTGACTAGGCAGAGCAAACTTCTTTCCACATTATCCCATTTCCCTGTACCTCCTTTCTCCCCCTAAACTATAAATCAGTCTGCTTATCCCAGATCTTCTTCCAGTTCTTAGATACATGGGGCATTCCTTCAGTGCCACCTTCAGCCAGATTCATTAAAATCGATTTGTTTTAATCCATTCAAATCAATGATTGATTCACTGAAATCAGTCTCTTTGATTGGGTTTTATCTGCTTGATTACAATCACTATTTTGCTCTGGCAGTTTGTGGTTCTGGGACTTGTTTTGTAGCAGCTTGTCATGGGTCCAGCATTCCTGCCCTGGTTTCCCTTCCCAACCTGCCTCCTGCTTTCAGCAATTGGAGTATTTGAGTTCATGTTTTCCTATATGGAGTCATAAAATGGGTGATAAATGCAGGTTTTGCTTTCCATGAGAGTGGGGATGCCCTTTGACTACCTCAGGAGGTCACAGTGGAAGTGGATAACTACACACAAAGGTGGATCCGCACTATCCACAGTGAACTCATCTGACCAAAGGCTGAGTTCCCACATACCACCCAAGTGTGTTTCCTTCTGAGGATCCAAAGGTCAGCCAAGCAGGGGTGGGAAATGGGAGCAATCCTGCCCAGCACTGGTTCAAACAGTTACAATGGCAGCATCCTTTCAGACCTGCCAGTGCTGCTGCTACTTCTGTGGCGTTCTCTTTGCCGTTGTTAATCTTCATTATCCTCATCCCCTCTGTTTGTTTTCGTTGCAGCTTTATTAGGTGCACAGTTAAGGGCTGTTTAGCTTTGCATGACTGTCATCGCCAGCACGTTATGAATGGGATCATTCACTGGCAAACTATTTAAACACTGGAAGGGGGGAAAATTTACTGCTGCAGGTCAGTGAGGAAGCCAAGATCAACTGAAACTCGGCTGCATTTCTCCTTCCATGTAGGAATGTGACGAAGGTGCTCGGAGGTTCCTTTCGTGTATCTTCATCCTTAGTTTATCCCCTCGTGTCAAACTGAATGTCACTTGGTTTATGCAGTGGTATTTTACCTAAAATAAAGCCTTTCTTTCTGACAGCTTGCAAGAGCCTGGAGAGCTAAAAATGTGGCTAAACAGGCAGTCACACACCTGCTGATTGAGGCTATGAATAAGCTGTGACCGCTCATGCAGCCCCTGACAGCACAGCCAGGCAGGGGGATGTTTAAAGGGAAAAAGGCAGGAGAGTCCTGTGGATCAAATAGAATCCTGGTTATAGGACCTGGGAGCCATTCTGACTTTATTCCCATGAGAAGCCTGGAAAAGACCTTGCCAGCTTTTAATATTCCTGCTCCATACCTGGCAAAGTGTCACACCACTCGTTCTGCTGGATTCATAGACCCATAGACTGGCATGGGACCTTAAAGCTCATCCTTAAAGCCATGAGCAGGGACCCCTTCCACTAGAGCAGCTTGCTCCAAGCCCCCTGTGTCCAACCTGGCCTTGAACACTGCCAGGGATACGGCAATGAGATCTATGATGGTTTTAGTGCTGCAGTGATTTAATGACAGTGTACCATGATCTGGAAGCTTTAGAATTACTACAGGGGCAAGAGAAAGGAAATCCTCTTGTAGCCTCTTAGGCACTGGAGCTGCTCTAAGGTCTCCCCTTCAGGACTCTTCTCCAGGCTGGCTCCATGGAGTTAAAAGCACTTTAGGCCAGAATTCAGAGCTGGAACTTTCCTTTGGTCACTTCCTCCATTAATGCAACTTGGTGGCACCTTCTACAGGGCAGGGCATAGAGCAGTAAGGTTCTCATTAGTGGTCATCTCCTCTCTCCTTCAGCTGAAGGGAGCAGGGGAAGTGCTGTAGGAAACTGCTTTCTCCATTTTCAATGTTCTTCTTGAAAGGGGATTGTCTCCCTTTTCATTTGTGTAGCATTGATAGTTGCTATTTCTTAGTCTTAGATGTACCCTCCAATCAAGGTTGTTTGCCCACGTATGTTCAATCACGTCTTTGACATCCCAGTCTTTCATAGTTGTCTTTAGTTACTCAGGAGCATGTAAGTCTATATTATGACATGGATGTGTGTGTGACTATAGATGTGCAGGACTGGCCGAGGTCCAGGAAGGCAGGCGGTGGGGACTGCTGGGTGTTGAGTGAGGGACGTAGGTGGCCTCAGGTTTCCCATCTCTGATGCTCTGACCCTGTGAATTCCACTGTTTTTTTCCCAAGTGAAAGTATTCCCTTCACCTGATCCTGGGATATCACCAGGCTCCCAGCCCATTAAACACAGGGGATCGGGTTGTGTTGTAAAGTTGACCAAAATGACCATTTCATCTCTTTTTATCCAGCAGCTTCATGCTGCCGTGCAAGGCTTCTTGCCTAATCCACTTGGATTCAGAGTTAATCCTCGTGCGCTCGGTATATTTGCGTGTAGGTATTTGAGAGATTTAAATGGACACCACTCACCCCCATGGGGTCTCATTTCTTAACATACCTTCGAAACTTAAGCTGAGGGAGGAAGATGAGACACAAAAGCTTCTTTTCTCTAGCAATCAGCTTTAATTTAACTCCCCTTGCAGGTTGAAATGAAGAAAACAAGGACTCCATGGCCATGATTTTAAATGCTTTCACAGCATCAGCTGATGGAAAGCTTCTAAGTGAGAGGAAGTGCCCATTTTACAGATATGGAAGCTGAAGGCACAAAGCACGGTTCTCAAAAGCAGAAAGACAAGCATGGCAAGAGAGCAAACCCCAGGCATCCTGCCTGATGGCAAGAAGAGCATGGACCGGAGCTCAGCTGCTCATAAGAAATGCATTGTAATGCTTTAGAAAAGCCTCATAAAGGCTGTCTATTTTGGAGTCCAAGCCACTTCAGGTCTCTTAGGTCCCATTTCTGTTTGCTGCAATGGAAATCCCATATCCAGATTGCAATATTCGTTCATGTTCTGAAGCCAGTGCTCTCTGGCAGTGTTCGAGGCCAGGTTGGACACTCTTAGTTGACATGGTCGAATGTGAGGCATCCCGGCCCATGGCAGGGGGTTGGAACTGGATGATCTTAGGGTTCTTTCCAACCCAAACCATTCCATGGTTCTATGAATTTCACCTGGATTTAATAGGAATGCTGCACACTTCCTCAGTGGGAGTTGCTGTGATTTGCACTCCTCTGCTGGCTCATTCTCCTCCAGTATTGCTCGGTAGTTGCATTGCTCTATCAAGTTCTTGTTGCTTTAATGGTATGCAAAAAATGAGCCCTTTCAGGAGCAGCAGTTGAAAGNTGTGATTTGCACTCCTCTGCTGGCTCATTCTCCTCCAGTATTGCTCGGTAGTTGCATTGCTCTATCAAGTTCTTGTTGCTTTAATGGTATGCAAAAAATGAGCCCTTTCAGGAGCAGCAGTTGAAAGGTGAGGAAATAAACTTCAGCTTTGCTTTCTTATTCTCACTGTGAGAATCTGCCAGCCAACATTGCTCAAAGCACTTCTCCTTTTGGGTGAGCTTCATCCCTTTCACCATCTAAAAGCTTGCTGTTTCGGCTGAGCTGACCATCTCCTTCCATGTAGGACCACTGCAGGGAAAGAGATCTCCTTCCTTTATATTTTTGCTGCCTAAATAACATCTGAAGCCACCAGGCCTTGATTGGCATAGAAATGAATGATCCCCTGCTACCGCTGGCAAAAGCAGATGTGTTAGAGTTTGACTACTTTGTTCCTAGCTGCACACTACCTGTAGCACAGAGTAGATGTGGAGAATACAGAGTAACTTAGACAAATAGGTGCCTAAACAGTAGGCTTGGATTTGTCCAGCCTCTGTGGTTGCCAAGGGCTCAGAGTGAAATACAAGGAGCAGTAGCAGACAGATGCAGAGCAATCTTTCTTCCACAAGGGCCCTTTTCCTAACCTCTAACAGCTGGCTTAACCCTGGTACATGACATTGTATCCGCCTTCCAACTGCGGCTTTCCCCTGGCTCTAATGACCCTAGGTATCATTACCCACATAAATTACACTCTGGCTCTTGGGTTTCAGAAGCATCGTGTGGCAGTGAGTCTGCAGCCTCATTAAGCTATCAACTGAGCTCTTCCTCCTCTCTTCGGTGCCAATCTCCTTCGTGTTCATCAAGGATGGGTGCCTTGCGATGCCCTGCACAACCCCTCATGTGGCTTTGGGTTCACTGACCTGCCACCCCCGGCCTTTGTGCCCTTCTGGGGCCTGTAGGTGAGAGCAGAATGGGGCCCATCAGCTTGGTAATTGCTGGTGATTCTAACTCACAAAGTCCTATTTTTAGCCAGCTTTTTGTATTTCCCAGGAGCTGTGGGCATAAGAACAGATGCCACATTAAAAATAGGTGATCTTGCTAACCAGGCTGTGAGTAGCTGTGTTCTGTTCAGCCTTGGCTTTTTAACTTGGGGAGAGAGCAGAGACATATCTGCACTTGCTGAACAGAGTAATAATAACCTGCTGGTACGGTTATTCCATTTGGAATACAAATAACGTGGAAACATTCCCCCATGCTCAGGCACAATGTTTTTGAATGGAGGCAGCATTAACATGGCTGAGGCTGTAGGAAACCTTCTATTCATAGGGCTCAGCTCCTGGCTGTGCCAAGTCCCTTTCCTTGCACGTAGCTGTATTGTCAATGAGCTCTTGGTGCAGAGGCAGAAGCAAAAGAGCCTTAATTGCAGCTTCTGGAAAACAATACCTTTTTGGGGGAGGTTTGATTTTTAATTAACATCATACTTTAAGTTTTTTGCATTAAATATGAGATGGATGTTGGAATGGCACGGGGATCAGTTTTAAATCCACTGGATTTTCCCTAATGGGCAGGAAGGACGATGGAGACAGCGGGAGAGATGCTTTAACAGCAAAGCTAATTGAGCATGGAGCAGTGTGCCTGGGTTATGGTGGGTTTTCCATTACTGGAAATAGCGATATCCAGGGAAAATTTCTCTTCTTAAGAAACTTCCTCTAATTAGATTTAATTCTGTGCTATAAGAGGGATGAAAATAGGGGATCACACTGATCCCCCCTCGCCGTATCCGGTGCTGTCAACATCACCACGACTCTATGGGACCAGGACTGAACCAGCTCCTGGGAGCTGAATGGATGCTCTCTGCTGTGTCTGTGGGTCAGTTGTGGGGGGCACCACAACCGCTGTTCCATGCCTGGCATTGCTGCAATGCAGTTAGGCTTAATCCCGCCTTGGCACAGCGCGCTCCCTCGGCGTGCCTTGCCTGGCAATGCTGCTTTATAAATAGAGGGAGCAGAATGCAGAAATCACAGCGAGGAGCATTCAGGGCCCGGGACGTGGTGTCACTGTACATGAATCTATAGGGCACGTGGAATGGGTGGCACCGAGCTGCAGGCTCTGCCTTGCCAGAAGCCCAGCATTGGGATTTCTCCTCTCAGCTTCAGCCTCCCATTGTGGTCAGCAGGCAAAAAGGCTTTGGGGAAGCAGATGGATGACAGGAGGAAAAGAGGGGAGGCACAGGCATCTATAGGTAGGGTAGGCTGGAATGACAGCAAATGGGGAGGAGAGGACATCTGTTAGTGCATAAGTTTTTGTATCTCACCCAGTCTATTTATACAGATGTTTCCTGAAAAGAACACATTCCTGATTCCTTCCAACACCCAGTTTCCAACGTTCCCAGCTTCCAGGGCCTGGAGCTGGCAACTGAAACACCAAAGGCTTTTTGAAGTTACATTTGCAAACACTAAGTGTAAGCCTCTTCTTTCCAGTGCAAAGGCATCTCTGTGGGATGAACTGCTGGGGTGCTGCACCACAGGCACCGCATCCTGCTCTCCCCTATACACAGTGTTATCCATGCAACATATCCCGTCTGCTGGCTGAGTATGGAAAAGCATAATAGAGTATAAAATGCTTCAGAAACTTGCATAAATAGCTGATGGGAATTTCTGTCCGGGTTTCTTTCTGCTGTTTCCTGCTGGTTTTGTGTTCAAGAAGGTGACCGTATGCATTGTGTTGGGGCAGGAGAGGAGAAGGCTCCTCATTCCTTTCACCTGTTGCAGTAGCTTGGAATTCTTGCTTAGCTAAAATTACTGGCTTCAAGTGCAGCACAGTGCAATGCTATACAGAAACCTAGAGACGTAGTCGAGTCGTATTTTCAGCTGACATAAATCAGTGCGGAGCCATTTATACCCTCCGAGCATCTGGCTGGGGATTAGCTATTTCATCTTCTGTCCTCCCTGCCAGAGCCTCATCCCATGGGCAAGGAATAGCATTGACCCTAAGGAGTTAGAAAGAGAAGTCAGGGTTATGCACAGCAGCTCCCAGTGCCTGCCCTTCATGCCACATCCATGGGATGTTCTTTACCTCCCCGTTTTGGAGAGGGAGGAGGAGAAGCGTGTGCTCCAATGATGGAGGCAGTGATGCCAATTGTTTCCCAGGCTTTGGGTTTGGGATTGGGATGAGAAATATCATATGGGGAATGTAACCTGCAAGAAAAGGGCAGTGATGGGGAGCAATGGGAGCTTTAATTGCAGATCAATACTAGAAAAGCCACAAGAATCATGAGCCCATGTATTAAATTGTTATACACGGGCTTTGGAGAAGGGAAAGAAGAGCCTTGCCTCAGTGAAGCCTGGCTTTGGCAGGAGAAGCCATTCCCACTATTATCCATTGAGGCAGACAAAGGGTGAAGAAAAAGGGAAGAGAAGGTAGAAACCACATACAAACAGTAATTAATGCTCTCCAGGCTGCTGCTCCTTGGTCATGTTAAACCTCTAATCCCAGGGATTTAAGGATGTGGCTTTCTATTGGTCTCCAGATAAGAAGTGTGGAAAGGGAGTGCTGCATGAAAGCCTTTGCATCCAACTCCTCACCCACTGGCAAACCAGGCACCCTTCCTGTGCATCCCACAGGAAAGCTAGATCCTGTCGGGTACTGCTCTCAGGGTGCTTGGGATGTGTCCCTGCCATGGGGATTCGGTGGCTGCTGGAATGGATTCCTTCTCCAGTGCTTACTGCTGCTCCTTGGCAAGGGGAAATGCTCCCTGGCTTGAACTCTCCAGGTTAAGCCACATCATTCCTGAGCGTCATTCATCCTTAAAGGTGCTGTCAAGAAGATGACACAAGAATTTGTTAAGAAACTGATGTTTCCCCTCATCCCCTGCTCTCCCTTAGGGCTTGCAGGCACCCTGGCTAAGGAAACAGGAATGAAAGGGAAGGAATTAAATCGCATTGCAGCGGCCAACGCAAGGGGCTGGCTCCAGCCTGTACCTAGGCAATGTGTCCTTCAGGGGCAAACCAAGCTCTGGACCCTTTTTCTGACTCTAGCAATGATTTTAACCCCAATTATCATCATTAATGGGTCCCCAGTGGTCTGTGATGTTAATTCCAAGCGAGCTGATCTAACTCCGTTGTGCGGATGAGTGACTGAGCATCATTTCCCAACCTGACTCACTCTTTCAAGCAACAGATAATATCAAGATACTATCAGGTTTTGAGAAATAGAAACCAGCATGTTTTCATGGCTGTTTTGGAAAGGGCAATACACAGGAATTGCTCATCCCACCAACAAGTAGGAGCGAGCCCAACACAGCCCAGCTCAGGAGGGCTCTCCTCTTTCAGAACCTGTGCAAAGCCATTCATTTTCCCTGGCAAATCATGATAGTTTAGGGTTAAGATTTATGGCACGACTGTTAGTGTCTTGATGGTAGATATGCAGGGCTATTTAGCTGTTGCCAAAGGTGGAAATCCATAAAGATGATGGAAGAGTCTCTTCCCAGACAGCACAAAAGGTCGTTTGGGTTTTAATCCAAGAGCTGGTGATGCTCCTGCTCCATTTGCGAGTTCCCCTCCAAAATGCATGCGTGTTTTCCCACTGGGGAAACACAGGGAGGCAAAAGCAAAATCCCAACATGTTTATTGCTGCTATTTCAGTGCAAGATCATTGTAGCAGTAATAGTAGTAGTGGTAATGATGATGGTGATAATGATGTGCCAGTTGCTTATGCTGCATAGGAGATCAAGTCCTCTGTCAAAACATGGTTTGGGTTGACTTTTTCCCACCTTTTTGGGTCCTGCATGTCCAGACCCTTCTCCTGCATCCCGCACCTCCCTGCTGGGAATGCCCATCTCCAACTGCTCAAGAGAAGAGACAATGGTGACAAACAGCAAAGGTGGCCCAGCCAAGCAATATGAAGGTGGCAAAAGCTCTGCTGAACGTTTTTGGTTTGGAAAGAAGTGGGTGCTGTCTGTGGCTTTCCATGAAATACTTGGAATTGCTTCATGGATAGGCAAGAGAGAGCAAATTGGGCTGGTTCCTCTTTACCTTTCCCACACGTGTTGGGTGTGATGTTGATTTAGCTGGGCAGAAAACCACATCAGCCTGGGAGGACTGGAAAACCCAATAGCAACCCCTGGTGAGGCCCTTTCTTATTTCAGGTTCTGGCCCCAATGCTCCAAGTCTCATTTTAGAGCAATCCTCAAAGAAAAAGGGGAAAACTATGCCCTTAATGGGGGAAAAAACAGGATGAGGAAAACCTCATTTTCCAATAGATCCATGAGCAGTTAATTTGAGCACCTGCAGAATATACAGTGTATAATCCATAGACCTTCGTGTGCAGTGCCTGTGTCAGAAGATGGCACTGACTATTGTACCAGCAAGTGATGGACATTGCAGGCTTCTTGTCCTGGGGAACTTGAAGCCTCAAGGGGCAAAGTAGGAGAATATGGGGGTGAAGCAAGGAAAAATGACCCAGGCAAAGGGTCTAGGACATGGGTTTAGCTTGGGTGACTGAGGCACGAGTGCAAGAGGAGATGCCACAGCTCTTAGCTGAGTGGACAAGGAGCAAGGTAACAGCACTAGCAACCCATTACACATCCTTCTTGAGCATGGCCCTCCAATGAGGAGCGGGATGGAAGAAGCTCTTCTCTACCTCTCTGATTTGATGGATGTTCATTTTCCCACCATCCTTTTGGGATAACTTCCCAACCCTGCATACCAAACCTCTGCTCATCAGAGGCCAGGCGAGAGCCAGGAAGAGCTTTGCTCTCCCTGAGGCATGGAAAGCCTGAGTGGAGCACTAGCCCTACCCATTCCTGGATGCTTTCTGATAAGGATGTTTTAATAAAAGATCTGTCACTCAGATATTCCTGACTCATGAAAGAAAAAAGGGATGAAAAGGAGTAATCGGACCCCTGAGCCTAAAGGGGTGATGTGAACCCCCCCAACCCAACCCCAGAGTGGTTGAGAGACCCTGACATTGAAGCTGTGCCTCAGAATTCCTCTGGGATTTATGTTCTTGTCCAAAATCCAGAGGGGTCCGTGATTCATAGCCCAATCCTGCCCTGCAACAGCATCTGCAGAGGAGAGGAAGTGTATTCGGGTCCTCCATTGCCAGGCTGGAGCTGGGAATGGAGGCAGGAAGGAGTGAAGCATCTCGAGATGAGGCTGAACATGGGCAGTGCTCCCACCAACACGAGGACTTCATCAGCTCCTGTGATTGTTTGGGGCTTTTCGTTTGCTGTAGGTCAAGGATAGGTGATGCTTGTCCAAAAAATGGGAATCATGGGATCTCCTGAGAGCCGCTGCTCCTGGGAGAGCTGGAGGTGGAAATAAATCAGGACACTTCCATCTCTTGCAGTAGGTGGGTAAAGTGCCTTGTACAAGTGAAGAAGGAGGCGACCTTTATTGTGTTCACCCTCCCAAAGCTGATCTCATCATGCATGGGGATGAGTCAGGGGTTCCTGCCGTTGTGTGGGTGCCCGTGTAAAACTCTCCTCTGAGTAAGGAGAGTGGGGTTTGGTGAGTGGGTGCTCGGTGCTTTCTCCTCTCCTCCCACAATGAGGAAGGTGATGGAGTGAATCATTTCGTCTCCTGTTAATGGCAGCTCTGGCTGAGCTCACAAGGCTTTTAACACGGCCTTTGCAAAGGGGGTTGCAGGCTGGGAATGGGGGCTTCTTGTCACCTTGCCTCTCAACCAGGTTCATTCAGTGATGGCTGGACAGAGATATAAACCCAGAACAGGGTAATTAATCAGCTCCACAGGGCCTCGGGCTCATCTCGCTGTCTCTTGACAATGCACCTCTTATCCTCTGGAACACAACCTTGGGTGGAGCTTCCCTTTTCACCCCTTTGATTGTTCCTCCGGGACTGGGAATGAAACGCATCGACTGAAGTGATGTTCCTCACATCAGCAACTGGATCCTGGGAGGATCCCCCGGGGCGGTTTTCCACCAGGTGGGAAGAGGGATGTGTCTTGCTGCTGCACTGACCCCTGCTAAGGCAAGCACATGCTTGAGTCCCTTATTGTTTGTGTTTGGGTAATTCAGCACAATAAATCACGCTTCTCTTTCCCAGGCTCCCCAGAGCAGCAGCCCAGATGCTTCCCTGTCCTGTTTTAAAGCAGCACACTGATCTCTCCATCACCCTGCATTACACAGGGACTCATTTTACCTGTTGATAGTCATCGGCAGGGGAAGGTTGCACCTCCTGCAAGGTCCATTGAGGAGAACATGGACTCAGCTTCTTGGAAAACAATTGAGAAATGGAAGCGTTAAAGCAGGGAATTTATTCCTTGCAAAAAATCAGTAATTTGGGTTAAAATCCTACTTTTTGTTGGAAGGTTTTTATGTCTTGGTCTTATCTTTGCAGCCCAGTTTTCTGCGGATGAGAACTCAATCACTTCCATCTTCTCCTCACAGATATGGTTTGTATTTCTGTCTGGCCCAGGTAGATGGAAGCCCACCATTTTAGGCAAAGCAGCCAAAAACATGCCTAGAAATAATCCCTTGGAATTGTGAAACTCCATTCTTCCACTACATAGAAGTCAGCTGCTTTTGGCTATTTGTCAGATTAACTATTCTGGAATAATTGTTTTGGTAGGAACATTTGCATTCCAGAATAAGAGTGTCTTTTCCCCCTCCACCTTAATGCACCTGATTTCTCCATATCCAGCATTAGGCAACTTCTCCCCAGGATGGTAACACACTGTCATGCATAATGATATTTCCTTCTCGCTCTGGATCAGGATTTCCAGGTCTTTGACAGTTCACCTTCAGCAAGGTGATTAAGTATTAATGTTCTCCTTCCTATAGACAGGCAGGTACTGGGGAAGCATCTCAGGGTCTTGCTCCAAAAGGAGCCAAAAGCATCCTGTTGGATTTGCTTTGTTCAGCCCAATGGGCTCCGTTCCCCAGCACAGC
The DNA here is from genome assembly GCA_002631895.1 of Agapornis roseicollis. NCBI lineage: Eukaryota > Metazoa > Chordata > Aves > Psittaciformes > Psittacidae > Agapornis > Agapornis roseicollis. The sequence goes on from NDXB01014743.1 coordinate 375,531, forward strand.
CTTGTGGGTTCCCATGGATGTGTCCTTGGTCCTTTGGGGATGTGAGGGCAGGAGGGTCAGTGAGGAGCAGTGATTTCTCCACCCATCTCCAGCACCTACGTGCTTTACTGTGCACTCTCTCTCACAATGCCACATGCAAATAGGAACACATAAACAGATGGAGGAGGCTGCTTGATCTGCCTGGCCTAAATGGAAGCACAGAGGTCTGTTGTGGTGCCTGTTGCTATAAACACGTTGGCAATTTGCACAAGTATGTGACATTGTAAAAGTTCCTGAAAGATGTTTATCTGGTTGGTTTTGGCTGAAAGCCCTTTATTCACATAGAAATGCCAGGTAGAGAGACAACAAGTGTGTATCCATGTGTATGTTTTCAGCTTCCTAAAGGCCATCAAGTTGGAAAGGGAGTGGGTTTACTTAAACATCTCCTGAGTTGAAGACAAGGTAACCCAGGAAAAGCACAGATTGTCTGGGTGATCCTTAGCAATCTCCTGTACTTCTGAGCTATTTTGACTTTTAAATATTAGTTCATAACAAATCCTGAGCTGTCAAAACTAAAGGATTGTACAAAATAGCTTCAAGGTTACATAAACAGAGCAGCTGGGGAACGATTCCGTAACGCGTATTCATCTCACGAGTAGAAGATGTTTACTTTGTAAAGACATTTTCCACCTGAATACTGGCCCTCTTTGTCCTGGGAAACGTTGATTCAGTGGGATTGAAATACTCCATGCAAAGAGAAGGTGGGAAGATGGCAGAAGACAAACTGGAGACAAGAGGGGAGAAGTGGACCTAGGGCTGCAATTGCCAGAAGCCTCTTTGACGAGAAACAGCTGGGGATGGGTGGGAACTGGGAAGGGCAAGTGATATAAATTAGGGCCTGGTTGGGTTAATGGAGGAAATAATGGGGGAAAATCAAGGAGAGGAGGTAAGTGGGAGTCTGAGGGTGGAGGGAAGTGAGGAATTGCTGGGAAGATCACTGGTGCAGGGAAAACTGGGTGAGATTTGGGTCTGAAGAAAGGCAAATGAGAAGAAATGTGAGCTGTTTTGTGGGGTTTGTGCTGGAGGAGAGAATGGAGCAGTACAGAACAAGGGGGTCCTTTGGAGGTGAGAGCTGGAGGAGTGACAAGGAGGGGTGTATCTGCAGTGGTAAAGGGAGCCCAATACTTCTGTCCTGTCTGGATTTAGGGCACAACATATCTGGAAGAGAAAAGGATCCAGGGTATTCCTGCAGTTGGAGATGGAAAGGAGAGGGTTATGGAGCTGGCTGTCCCCCCCCTTGCCCCAAGATGCTCCTGAGGCCTCTAGGGAAGAAAAGAGGTGGGTATGAATAAGGAGCAAATTGGATGTGAGATGGAGAAGGATGGACTGGAAAGAGCGGTTGGGGTTTGAGGTGGGGAAGAGAGCTCTGCACTTGGAATTGCCATGGTGGGAGAGGAGGGCTGGGCTGGATGTGGTAAGAGGAGCTGGCAGCAGCGATGGAGACACAAAGTGACTGGGAGAGCTTGCAGCCTGCAGTGGGGCCATGGTGAGAAAGGGCAAGGAGGGGGACAAGGAGGATGCTGTGGTGTAGGACAAGGGTGTGATGCTGAAATTCTCCATCCTTGAGGGCCCTTTGCTGTGGCCTTTCCTCCCTGGAGCAGGAAACCTTTCTGCACCAGGGTAGAGCATCAGAGTAAGCTGCCCCTCAACACAAATGTGCCTATTATCCTGCTAAAGTAAATAGGAGCAACAAGAGGAGGGGCCTGTTTGCAGTGCTCCATCTCTTTCCTTGCCTCACTTGTCCTTGTTATTCTTCTGGGTACTCTTTCACCAGTTGCAAGTCTCCGTGAACCACCAAGCCCATGAAATGGGTACCATTAGTGCAGCTTCCTAGCTGCTTACAGGCAGGAGAGGTGGATTTATCTTGACCCTCATGCAGCCAAACCCTCAAGCACATGTCTGACTCGCAGCAAATGAATGGGCTGACAGGGCTACTGTGTAATGAAAGCTAAACATAACTGAGTGTCTCGTTTATTGAGGGCCTGCTCAACTAATTAGTTCCATCTTCCCCTGAAAGTCACCAGGATCCTTAATAAAGCAGCTCTCTCCAAGCAGCTGTTGTGTGGCTCTGCCCAGGTCACATTATCTTGTTTGCAGTTTAGATGCCTGACATATCTGACTTCTCTTTTGCTCCCTCTTGGGGTGTGTGTCTGGGGTTTGGTTGTTCATGAGAAACTCTCCCTCCTTCCCCACTAAAGCCACCAAAGGTGAATTGATTTCAATACACATGGTACCCACCAGGTAGATGGGATCAATCACAGCTGTCAGGTAATTGAAAGCAACCTGTAAATCACACTGGAGCAAGTGAACTAAGCATTCTGTGTCGATGCTTTTAATTACTGTTGTAAACCAATAGTTCAGGCTTGGATTGAGTGTATGAGGCAGATACCATATCAAATTATGGCTAATAAAATACCAGCAGTGGATATGGCACTAATAACCAGTAGCCACTGCGATCCTAAATGCCTCACTTGCACCCCAACAGGTGGCCTGCTTTGTAATGCAGTATGCAATGTTATTGCAGGGGGATTACGAGTGGTCATTAGACTCTCATTGCTCTTGTAATGCTGGATTAATCCACCAGCAAGCAGAGTTCTCTGTCCCCAGATCCATCACCTGCTAAAATGAACCAGTGGGTAAGGAAGGATTAGCCCTGGAGGGAGCTCCTGATTCTGCCCTTTGGTGCCTGTGCTTCTTGAGGGTCTGCCTTGGTTTTGTTTGTGCTCAGTAGCAGGAGGTGCAGGCTGTGAGAGAGGAACAGTGATTTATAAGGCATAAGGAAAGGGTGGGATTTTAAAGCAGTGTTAAGGAGCGTGATGCTGTGTTCAAACAGGGTGTTTTGGCCAAACCTGTGTTTATTTCCCTACCAATCTCAGAGGGGTAGATGCCAATGGCTTTGAGCAGCTGCAGAAAGATGGGGTGACCAACATAGCTGATACAAGGTGTTGGCAGTATCCGAGGTTTCGGATGCAGGGAGCCAGGCAGAGCCCTCATGGGACCAGACTGGTTGCTAAGTCCAGCGTTGAGTGGCACATCCCAAATCCTGCAAACTCCTTTGTGCTGTCCTGTCCAGGTTACAGTAAATCCCCACTGTGCAGAGGGACTTTGGGGTGGATTAATGAGTGGAAAACCTTTGCTGGGGCCCATGGTCATTTACGCTTTAGACATCCCACTTGGTACAGGAAGGCTGAGAGTCTGGGATAACTGAAATATGTTGCATGTGAGAACTATTGAGCAATTTGACTAAGAGAAAAAGAGGCAAATTATCCTTTTCTGTAAGAATATGCTCAATGTTAGCAGCACTTTTGGTTTTCACCAAAAGGTTCCTTTTCCAAGCAGAACTCCTTGCAAGTAAATCAATGCTTTGCTAATGAAGCCAAAGGCTGTAACTTTCTGAAAGCCATTGGGATAGGAAAAGCTCCCAAGGATCACTCTGAGTGCTTCAAAATGCTCCAATTGTGCATTATGATCCTTTTTCTTCCCCACAAAAGAGGAAAACCTCCATCCCTAAGCGTGTTCCTTGTTTCCCTCTGTCCACCTCCAAACTCTCCCGTGCTTTAAAACCTGTCCTCTTCCCACAGAGCATTCCAATTCCATCAGGCCAGCAGTTCCCAAAATAAAACCAGCATTTCCAGGGGTTGCTAAGCTGGTCTCCTGTTTAGATTTCTATCTACTTGCTCTCCCCATCTCTTCTTTCCTCTTCTCTTGGCCATCCAGTTACTGAAAGCATCCAGATAGCCCTTTCATATACAAATGATCTGTCATTTATTAAGGCTCAAGACTTGCCTAAAAAGCACTGGGTTAGTCACAGATCTATTTCACCACTGTGAATTTGTGCTTTTTGGCTCACAGAGTTCCCCATGGGGGGAAGTTGAAGTTCAGACCACATTTATCGTGTCCTAAATACCCAGTTGGAAGGAGCCACCGTCGTCACTCAAGGTTTCTTGCAGATCTTTGCAATTTAATAGGGCTTAAAGCCCAGCATTAAAAATACCCAGGGATTTGTTTGGTAACTGAAGTCCTGAAGCTGTCTGTAGCCAGGTTTGGTGGCTCAGGACTGGGGTTTGAGTGTGATTGGGTCCTATTGGGTCCTTTTGCTACGCTGTGCCCAATTATAGGGAAGTGGCATGGAGCTGAGCATCAGCTCCTTGCCCAAGGCAGGATTAGAGCCATTCCTGGCAGGCAGGTGTCTAGCTGGTTCCCAGGAGCCAGGATGGAAACTCCCTGCCTTCCCAAAGAGAGGGATAAACTGCCCATAAATCTCATTCCCAGGTCACAGACTCAGGGCTCTTCTAATTCCTGGCTTTGAAACTCAGCTCAGGGATTTGTCCCCTCTGCCCTGCTCCATTTTCCTTTTCCTTTCCCCCCTTCTAAACAGTGGAGCTGGGACAGTTGTGTTCATCCTCATTCCTCAATGCTGGTCCACCGCTCCCTCTGCCTGGAAGGCAAATGGGAACAAACAGACTTTGTGTGCTTTCTAGATGGCTGTCAAAGCCCCACTGGATAAATGGGATTTGGCTGAAAGGTGAAAGGACTCTATGCAAAAGAGAAGAGGCAAACACACATTTTCTCCCTCCTCTGTTACACCTTTGTTTTGCTTGTTGGTATGTTGGGTAGTACAAAGCCTGGTGCTTGCTTGCTGCTCGTCATGCCAAGGGGACTCGAGCCACTTCCCTCTTTCCTTGAATTTCTTATTTGCTTATCCTTTTGGTCTGCTTGGGTGGGGAAAAGGTGAACAGTCCTTCAGCTTTTGAGATGCTCGGGGGGTGGGGGGGATGGCCAAGAGCATCTGATGTGTGAATAGAACTTTTCTCTTGAGTTCATTGCCTCCTTGTTTTATAATGCTGGAGCTGGATGCTGTGATTGACACTCAATAGGTGCAGAGAATATAGGGCTTGGAGAGCTAAGTTTCAGGTCCTTCCCTGCATTCCTGCTGCTCCCTCTGCAATTCCAGACAAATTGCTCACATTCTGGTTTTCATGGGCACAAAGGACTGGGAAATAACTGTGACCAATAGCTGCCTGTCTCCTTTCATTTACTTGCACATGCGAATGCCTTCTTCTCTGTATGTGCCGGCTCTCTGAAGGGAGGTTTGCTTGCTTGGGTCTGCGTTTCCTCAGTGCTTGGCACAAGGGGTCTATGAGCAAAACCTCCTACAACCTGGCAGCTCTGCCTGAAAGTGGCAGGGGATGGGGTGTCACACATCACCCCTTAACAGTAAATATCATGCTCAACAACAGGTTGCAATAAGCCAATCCTCGGGATGTTCTCTGTATTGCAACAGAGGCTTTTGTCCCTCGAGCCAAAGTATTAGCTTGGGGGTGATGGATGCAGCAGCCTGAGGTCCCCTCTGGGTCGAGCACTGCGTGTCCCCTGTGCATGTGTCACACCTCGCCTCTGCTTCCCCACTTCAATCTGTAGGGCTGGATGAAACAGCTCACAGAGCTTAATTGTTCTTCCACAGCGCTAAGTAATTTACACCCCAGGGCTTAATTGTTCCTTTGCTCTCATTCCCCCGTTGCACTCCGGGGCTTCCTGTGGATTTTGCTCATGGAAACGGAGGAGCGGGGACAGATAGGGCAGGAGTGAGTGACGTCCCCCCCCTCCCTTCCCGCTTCCCAAGCCCTTCTCTCTCCAGGCACGCATGTTGAGACAGTTCGCAATGATCTGGGTGAGAAGCTGGCAGGGCAGAAGCTTAAATCTCAATTACCTTCCTCCTTGTCCGTTTGCACAGGATCCTTATCTCCCTCTGTGTAACTCTCCGTATTTAATTATACGCAGTGATAATCCTTCACACACTAAGCGCATTATTAAGCAATTCCCAAGATAAGTAGTTTTCTGGATCCCTGATTATGATTAGATATTGGCAATCGAGCTGTCTTCTATTCCTCTCCTGGGGCCAGCCTGCCCAAAACTGCCTTGTTTGGGTGGGTGAGACATGAGACCCGTATGGGAAACTGCCTTGGGAGGAGAAATTTAGGCAAGAGACTGGGTCAAAGAGACCTATGGCCATGCAGACCTCCATGAAGCTGGTTCAGATGTTGACTTGGAGGGCTGCTTTGCTGTCCCAACTGGCCAGATGCAGCAGTTCCATGTCCTAATCCATCCCTGGAGTCATGGAGGCCACAGAGATGCTGCAGCTCTTAGGTATTTGTGGTTCCCTTCTCAATCTTCACCATGCATGGATGTCTTCTTGTAGCCCACAGGTCCATGGCTGCACAGGACACCATTGCTTCACTACAAAGGCCAAGGCATTACGGGGATCCCTCTTAATTCTGTAGAGGGCAATGCTGCTTTTAAGTGTAATTGAGAGGATGGCTTTGGAATAGGGGACTCGAAGCTGCTGTTGTAGCTGGATCCCATTTCACCTCTTTCAAAGGTTTAAGAGCTTCCCATAGAAACAAATGTGGTTGCTCAAGCTGTGAAGTGTCTCTAAAGCAACCTGGTGTCTCAGGTCCTTCCCTCCCAGGTACAGCAGGAGCAGATTCATTTCACTTCTCAGACCCTCCAAAGGTAGCAATTGTCCCCTCCTTCAGTGTTGATGCATATCAGAGGTAAAGGTTGGGCTTGATGATGTTAAAGGTTTGTCCTGCCTAGCTGCTTCTATGGTTCTATGTATGTACTTGTGTACATGTGCCTGTGTGCTTGCTAAGGGTGCTTCCATCCACCCTCTGAGTATTCCCAGTGAAAGTCATGGTTGTAGTTCCTGGAAATCTTTACTCTTTGCAAGGTTTGTGCTCCTATGAATTGCACAAGGACAGGTTCTCTGGCAGTGTAAAGGAGAATGTAGATGCTCAGTGCAGCTGAACCTCACTTTGTACAGTGTATGGATATTCAGCCAGGATTAGCTGAATCCTCATGATTTCCACTATAACATGTGAGTCTTCCACCCTGGATGGAACCGGATGAGCTTTAAGGTCCCTTCCAACCCAGACCAGCCTGGGATTCTGTGATTTATCCTGCAGCCAAGGCCAGACCCTGCCACCCATCTGAGCTTGCAGCTCTCCCCTCTTGCACACCCAACACGACGTGCGAGCTCCGTGCCCCAGCACCACCCTGCTGCAGTGCCCTCATGCAGCTCCATCATTACCTCCCTTAATGAAGGAGCAGTTTGCTGGCATGCAAATCGCCAGGGTAAGCACCCCGCTTCCCTCCAGGAGGAATAGCAGTTGTGAAACAGCGCGGAAGGTGAGCAGATAGCAAGCAAAGAGCTTTGCTAATGCTCCCCGCTGTGCCAACAATAATACCTTCTCTTCAGCAATACCTCGTGTTCTGCTCGCACATTCCACCGTGGCCCTCATGGCGCTCTGCAAGCGTTCATTAATTGCACTCATTACACCCCTGTTAGATCCATTTATTTATTTATGAAGAGCTTTCCATCCCCGAGCGCTCTGGAATCTGTTCATCACCTAAAGGCAAACAGCATGCCCGGAGAGATGAGAGCCGCTGTGAAAACACTGGGGACGAACACAAAGAGGCTCTTGTGAGCAAGGCTCCGGGTTGCGATTCCAATCGGGATTTGATCCCTGCTTCTGTCACGTGTTGCTGCAAAGCAGGTCACTGGAATCTGGCTGTGCTGTAAGAGGGCATGGGTTTTCTGCAGTGAGGTGTGGAGGATGAAGATGCTCTGTCCTAATCTGGAGGATGCTCTCCTAATCTGCTTTGCTTTAATAACCAGACTGGTTTAAATCACAGCAGGGAGAGTGACTGCCTGAGCATCTGCCTAGTGTGACAGCTGGTGTAAAAACATCCCTTTCTTCCTCCTTCTCTTTCCTATTCACACTCCAAGACCTTTGTGATGGGATATGAGCTGTTTCCTATTCTGTGCTTGCACACCTTGGAAAATAGGTTTGGGTTTTGTTTCTCCTTGGTGCCTTTTGCAGCTTTACTCTACCAGCTTTGAGCACTGAAGCTGGGGAACACCAGAGGGAGAGATTGTGGCTGGCAGTGAGCAACAAGCCAAGCAGAAATAACAGCAGGTGTTATGGCATCTCCTCGCCATGGGAGTTTTAATACCCACATCAGCAGGCAGGAGCAGGGTCTGGTGGGCTGCACCCTGTCGCTACAACTCCAGACTACAAAATACCCCTGACTATCAGTCTGAGCATCACTTCTGCTTTGGCAATATGGTTAGCATCCCGCTTGTATCCACTGAATCAGGATATTTTTGGGAAGTAGCCAACCTGGTACTGCCCTCAGACCTTTGCTGCCCGCTGCCCAAGAGATCAGATCATTAGCTTCCCAAATTCTTCTACTCCAGGATCCCTGGAGAGAAGAGCGAGCTGGAAATGCTGGGATAAAGCCAGCTTCACACCTGGATATGTGTTTCCAGCCGGGGCAGGTACCGAGGGCTGCTCCTAGGCCTTGGCAGAGCGAAGGGTCCATCCATGCCTATCACCCGCTCTCACCTCCAGGCCTGGTTCTCTTCCAGCACTAACAGGTCCGTACTCTAAGAGGCACCACGCAGGAGCAATTAGCTCCCATGAAACTTTCCACCATTAGGAACAATGGCTGGCTCCGTTCTCATCTGATGGAATTAACGATATTCCAACCCGCGACGGTTTTTCCCTTTTGAGTTTTCTCATTTGGAAGGAATTGCTCCTCATAAATCACCCTTATAAAAACTAGGCCGGTGTTTCGTATTGTTTACAACAAGCACTTCAGGGTTAGGGATGTTACTCATTGATTTATAATGTTTAATTCTTCCCTGCCCACCTCAGTCCCCCCCCC
>NDXB01014744.1:0-41489 GCA_002631895.1 Agapornis roseicollis
CATGTGAACATCAGGAGAAACTTCTTTACAGTGAGAGTGACAGAGCACTGGAACAGGTTGCCCGGGGGGGTTGTGGAGTTTCCTACATTGGAGATATTCAAGGCCCGCCTGGACAAGTTCCTGTGTGATGTAAATTAGGTTACCCTGTTCTCGCAGGGGGGTTGGACTAGATGATCTTTCGAGGTCCCTTCCAACCCTTAGGATTCTGTGATTCTGTGAAATAGTCTGATGAAGTGTAAGTGACATTGGTCCTGTGAGAAAGAGCAGCAACCACAGTGAGCAATGCTTTCTGAAGACACTTGTCAGTAGCCTGGTGATTCCCCTCCAGCTGCTTTCAGTGCTGCTTTGTGGTCATCCTCTGTGTCTTCTGCCAGTAGAAATGAAAATCTCTCTTCCATCCCTAGGCAAAGCCAGTTGCCAGACTCCCCACCGGACTCTGGATCGGAACCGTGTTCTCCACCACAGCTCCAGAGTAGGTCACATAAATTCAGCCTCTTCCAAGCTCATAGGAAGGTCTGCAGCTCCTATTCCTCATCCTTACTTTCTTGTCTTGCAGCCCCATGGTATGACAGTATGTGGCCCAGTGGGCTGCAGCCTCCACTCCCATGCCCATCTGTTGCAACACCCAGCAGGCTTCCCTGCAGGTTCATGGAGACTCACTCTGACCCCAGTGCCAGTGGGCATCCTTGCACCATCCCCCAAAGCTACTGCCTGAAGACAGGAAGTGCTGCAACTCCTTGGAATCATGCTCCATCCTCCAGCTGTTTGGGTTTTAATTATTCATACTTTCAGCCAAATGCATCTCAGATTTCTGGGTAAATGATAAAGCTTTTAATGCAATGGATGAGGCAGATACAGACAAAAAAAAACCTGGTAGAACACATGGTTTAAAACTGGTAAAAATCCCTGTGGGTGTAGGGTTTTCCACAGGATGGCAGTGTTTAGGCATTTTTGAGACACTTTTGGTTGGGGTTTCTTTATCTTGCAGTTCAGATTGGAAGTAGAAATAGATTTCTATACTTAAAACATTAGAAGGCTCAGGAGGGGTCAACAGGTGTTTCATAACTGGAGTATTAAAATATTCAGGCATTTGCAATACCCATTGTAGGGATTTGTCCATAAAGATCTTGTGTTTTAACAAGTGACCTGAAAGATATTGAAAACCCGGTATCATATCTATGTAGGCAAGTGAAATGTTATTCAAATATCATCTGCCATATTCATACACCAGTGTGTTGTGGATGCTTTATTATTTGAAATACCTGACTGGTGCAAGCATCCAACCATGATACCTAGTAAGAATGAATTAACCAGTGCATGCCAGAGAAGGCTCCCCCTCATTAAGGGGGGAGAAATGTGAATTCATCAGTGTTAGTCCTGGGCTTGCAGATGCTCTATGTCATGTGCAGAGCTCAATTACATGTTACATGTGATGTGGGGAAAGCAGCTGGGCTCGGGTTTCTCAGTGGAGCTGTTTGCGTTCTTTGTTCTCCAGTAGAAGATGCCAGGTAGTCAAAATTCTGTTCTTTTTTGAGGGAATGCATTGGTTATTTGAACTTCAGATACAAACCACTTCTTGGCCAAATGTGGAACTTTGGAACAAGCCCAGAAAGCCAATCAAAACTAACGTGGTGGGCAGGCTTATCTTCTCTTTGTGGAGAAACCTGAATTTGAACACCTGCTGGGTCTGACCAAGGCCTGGAGTTTGGCTTTTTATTCCCCCACCCAGAAGGAGTGACCATCTGTCAGGACGTCCCAATTACATGTTGTGATATAAAAACTGTGGAAAATTTTGTTTTCCCCTTTGCATAAAGGAGCATTTTATAAAATCTCACTCTCTGAGAGATGGGGGACTGTTACCCAGCAGTTGCCCCTTGAGATCTTTTCATTGAGGGAGTAGTCTAACTGCTACAAGTGTTTTCTGTGTAAGAAGGAAAGTGAGTTTGTACTTTGTGCACTACAATTATTCAAGACAAGCTGTGATTTTAATGCAAATGTCAGGAAACAGTAAACCCCCGCTGTTTATGCACTAAGTTTTTAAAAAGATGAGCTTCTCTATTCATATGAAATTAAAAAAAAAAAAAAAAAAAACNAAGGAAAGTGAGTTTGTACTTTGTGCACTACAATTATTCAAGACAAGCTGTGATTTTAATGCAAATGTCAGGAAACAGTAAACCCCCGCTGTTTATGCACTAAGTTTTTAAAAAGATGAGCTTCTCTATTCATATGAAATTAAAAAAAAAAAAAAAAAAATCCAACCAAATTTGTGTTTTGGAAGGAAAAAGTGCATAATTCCATTTTAAAAAGCCAACAATGATCTCCTCCCCTGGCAAACGAGAATTTGGATGACAGTACAGTTAGAATGAGATACCTGGGTATTCTGCTGTTATGATTCTGTAATATCTGTATTTAGACTCATAAATGAGTAATGAAACGTGTGCTTTTAAAAAAGTATTTCTGCAGCATCAGGCAGAAAAAGGAAGCTCTCACAGTTACTGGGAGATGCCACTGATTCTCCAGTCCAGGCTCAGGACTCCAGACAAGGTAAGCAACTATGTGAAGATGAAATGTAATGGCTCATATCATACAGAAATTAATATTTTAAGAGCACAGCTCCTGCTAGCTCTGAAAATGTAGCGTGCCATTAACAGTGTGTACTCCACTACCAGGTTTGGAGGAATCTACCTTTTTAGTGGTTTTGAAAACCAGGACCTATTTATATACCTATTTATATAACTTGAACAGCAGGCGGTGTTCAAGGCCGGGCCTTGGGTGACATGGTCTAGTGTGAGGTATCCCTGCCCATGACAGGGGAGTTGGAACTAGATGATCTTAAGGTCCCTTCCAACCCTAACTATTCTATGATTCTATGTTGGGCAAAGAGAGCCATTAGAGGAAGATGTTTCCTGAGGACTCTCTGGACAAAATATTCTGCCTCCATGTGTGAGCCTGCCGCATGCAGGTGATACCATACTCTGCTGGCTTTACTTGGCACTAAATTGGCTGGGCAAAGAAATCATTTGGGTCAGCTTAACAGGGAATTAATGTAGTGGACGAGTAAACAGATTGCAGTTTCCCTTTATCACCTCAACTCCATTTTTTTTTTCTACTAGGTGTATCAATGTGCAAACTTGGTAAAAGCTGTGTGTTCTTCCCCTTCCCCAAATTAATTCAGTTCGTTGTTATATCAAGATGAAAATGCTAGGCTTATAGCAATTGATACAAAACTGCTTATCAGACAAGTACAGAAATGGATCAGCTTCTGTGAAGTGTGAGGCTCTCTGCAAATGAACGGTTTGTAATGAACAGTTCATCTGAGGAATTCCATACTTGTCTGTGAGTGGAAAATCTGAGAGCTGATTGTTATTTCTTCAGAGAAAGAATTTTGCAGCATTAGATCAGTCTTTTAGAACAATTTTAATGAGTAACAACTGGATTTAGTGGGTTACTTTTCCTTGGTATCTTTTATTTGATCAGTGTTTCTTGATTGTGAGTAGTCCTCTTAAATCTACTCTTGCTGGAGAGAGAAGACATGCAGATACTTCTGTGTGTAAAATCGCTCTTGGTCATTTTAATACTCATAGACACAGCTTTGAAATATTCTTTCCTTGGGAGTCACTATTAATAAAACCTCACTGGCACACGTGCTATTGGAAAAAGAGCGCAGCCCTTGATAAAAATGGCATGGGGATAATTTAGAAATGAGATATGAACTTCTTTACTCTGTGGGACTTTTGTTTTTCTTGTAACATATTTTCTCTCTGCTCTATGTCCAAAGCAGGGAATTGCAAATGAAGGTCGGACCTGAAATGGTTCTTTAGTCTCTGTCTTACTGTGCTGCCACTGGCTGTGAACAGATCTTAGTTTATATGCTTAATGATGTATTTTCCCCTGTCATTGCTGCACCCCATTTATCTCTTCTCTTACCACATTTTACTCTGTCTCCATAAAATGTATAATATCCCAGAGAATTATGGTTGTCCCTGTCTATCTTAGAATGCTCAGAAAACATTAACCATTCAATCAGACATAGTGGTGAATGTGCTTGCTGTTGGAAAGCTGCGCCTCCTGCTCTGGGACAAAGTACCTGTTGCAGTGAATTGGAGTGTATTCAGTTTAAACCTGTAGTAGAGAGAAAAGGAAACACATGTAATTGTTTTGTTTAATTGTTTCTTGTAGTGTTGCAGCTTAGCTTTCTTTTTTATTCTTTCCTCCCCACTAAAGGAAACTATCCATCCTTTTGGAGAGAATAAAAATAGGAAGCGCTACATGTGTAATGTTTTGTAAATCAGTAAAAGCTGAAAATTTTATTTTCTAGGGCAAGGGAATATGACACAATCTTTTGGAATAACTGCAAAAGGCAATCAGATATAAAAATATATGCAATATATTTATGCTTTATATATGTGAATGTATTTGTAAAAATGTTTATGCAGGATTTTTGGCTAGTCCCAAAAGTAGTAACTGAATTGTCACTATCTCCCTGCAGCAACTGTTAAGGACTGTGCTGCTGAAGTGCAAGACTATGACAGTGATGGACAGAATGCAGCTCTGGAAAAATGCTGTCAAGCGCTAACATGGCAACCGTATCAAACTTCTCAGTGGAACAGCTTATTGAACTCTAATTATGAGAAACTGTAAGCACTGACATCTGCACTTGGAGAAAGTGGCTTCCTCTGTGGTTTTGCTTTGGTTTGGTTTCTGGTATTGTAGTTTTGTAGGAACAAATTATACATTTGGTATCCCTTGTTTTTACTGCAAATAAGACTGGAGAAGGAGGAGTAACAAGCATGATGAAACACGAGCTTGTGGATATGTCAGATAATCAGAACTTTAAACACTGGTTGGAATTCCTGCCAGGTTTTCTGATTTCCCTTCAGGGATTTAGGGGCAAATGGAAAATGAGTTTAAGTACCCGTTCATTTTTGTTTATTCTGCAGAGCATATATATTGAGGTGAGTAGTTACTGAGCAATAGCAGCTTTTCTGCTAGTCACCTAAAATACTAAAGAAAAATGGAAATTGAAGATACCTGTATTATTTTAGGTTCATACAACCTAAATCCTATAAATATAGACATATATGTATGACATGTATCTAAAGATGTAGAGCTTTCCTGTATAAATCAGAACTATAAATAATTGAATTTAGCCACATGATCTGGGAAAGGGTCATTCCAGCTTCACTTTACATCCCTGTTTTTCTCCATTCTAGTATTTAGTGAATGATCCCTTTTAACAAAAACCCTCTTCAGCGTCTGCTCAGTTCTCCAGGACTGGTACAAACAATTCATTGCTGTCTCTGTAGAATTTAAATAGCATGGTAAATTTTAATACTCCTCTAGCTCAAACTGATAGAGGCTCTCATAAGAGTCTGTAGTGTATCAGTATCATTGCTGACCACTGATGTTCCCTGTTTGTGAGCAGCATGATAAGGGCAACCTACATCTTGCTGTATCACATGCAACCCTTCTCCTAGGGTATTGACATGACAAGAGAATGGACAGTTCAGTGCCTGCACCTTTCCACTTTTTGGGAGCTGGCTGGGCTGTGTTTGTGGTGTGAATTGTCACTCTAAATGGAAGTGGATTCCAACTCCTGTTATGTTTTCAGTGAAGAACTACATGAGAGCTGTGAGCTGATATTGGTTTCTGTACACTTAAAATTGAAATTCCAGACTCACATATCTTGGTGGCTTGTGTCAACAAAGACAATATGATGCTGAGCATTGAAGCATCCAAATACATGCTGCCATTGCTGTGAAAGGGGATTGAGATACTATTTGCAGAGGAAGCCAATGTTACTTTTAAGCTATGTCAATAGCAGTGTCTTTGTTCCAAGATGCACTGTAATTATGGTACAGTGCACAGATTTTCTGAGTAGGGATCCTGTGTTCTATTAGTCTCAAAAGAGTCATGTGTTTATCACTGCTCAGTGTAGATGGGTTGGTCCTGCACCTGGAGTTGCTATACCCACTTTAAAGGCATTTCTTAGGTTTTCCATTTTATTCATCCTGTATTTTAACCTTTTGATTATTTAATTTTCACAACAAAATGCTGTTAGCTGAGGTAGATTCATTAGAATAGGTTACTCTACCATTAATTGTGCCTTGCATTGTGTCTGCTTGGTACTTTCTTAGCCGCTTGCCCCATTACTGTTGTGACTGGTGAGGCTCTGTTCCAAAGTCTGTCTCAGAAACACTCTGAAGTCTGTTTCTTTGCCTGAACATTCAAATTCTGAATAGGAAGAGAATTTGAAGTGTTTTTCTAGTAAATACACTTGTGTGACAGCAATATCCTTTGCACCTGAACAGTCTTCCAAGTTCTACTGTACAACTTGTTAAGACTGACCAGTCTTTGTGAGATCAGATCATAACATATTTGCTCTTAAATGGTGTACTCAGAAAATGATAAACATGAAATTCCTCTTTGGGAGCCATTGTTGCAAACAATTCAACTTGGAGCAATGAAAATTTGTACTTGTTTCCTCTCAACCTGCTTGCCTGCATGGAAGCAAATATTCTGACATTGTTTTAAGGCTATCAGCTAATGAACTTGCTTCATACCTAAATCTGAAAAATTACTCCTTTCCTTGCCATGAAACACACACATTCTCTACATAAATAAAAAGAATTACCAGTTGTAGAAAAAAAACAAAGAGGTTTTTCTTCTTTAATAATGGTGGTTTCAAGAGCTATTAGACAATTATAATATAAAATGAATTAACATATGACTTCATAGTTTTGAAGTAGTTACAAAATAACCAGTGGTTGTTTGAAAGGGGCCTTTTGTTCATAATTTATGAAAAGATAGTAAAGTTAGTATGGTTTTTGTAAAGTCTGTACACTTTGATTTTTCCAACTAATAATGTGTAAACAAATGCGTTCTGAAAAACCATCTTCAGTAATTGCATTAATGAGAGGTTCTCAGTAGCATCAGATGAGATCACCATTATCACACTTTCATTAGCAAGAAAAGCCAATGCCCATATAAGAGAACCTTGCCATGTGGTCCTATTATTTCAGAATTATCCATCACTTAAACTAGAGGAGTGGAAACATTGATGGGATGGTGAGCTCACTGGCTCTTTTAGAAAGATACCTTTTGATAACTTTCCTTGTTTGCTGTGTATCATAAGGACAGAATACACTTTCTTTTTGGGCAACAAATTAGACCTTTGAATAAATAGAATAGGGTTTCCTGAACTGGATGGATAAAGGAGAGTTTTACAGTAAATTTGCCAGAGGGTCAGTGTTGATAGCTTTTCTTTCAGCTTGAGTAAAGCCTTATTCAAACTCCAGTAGCTCCTATAGAAGCATTTGGTGTGGGAATTCAAGAATGAAAAAGCAGAGAGTCTTGCTGGCTCATTAGCACGTTGTTGTCTGCAGCACTAGCTCAGCTCTATTGCTTATAGTACTAATGTAATGAATGCTTGAATAAACTAAAAGGTTTGGTTGTGCTTTTAGGTGCACAGGCTTCCTTTATACCAGATTAGTAAACTAGGATTACGTAATCTTCTTCACCTCTGCTTTCCAAACATTCCATGTGATAGACTAGAATCAGAGAACATTTTGTATGCATTTTCATTTTTACACCTCTAGAGGCTAAGAAAATAATACTGATAGAACTGGTGATTGCAAAGATGTATTTTGGCTCCCGTTTTGTCAGTAAAAATCAGACAGATTTTCAGACCACATTATGTTTCATATTATGTTCAAGATGTCTCTCAAATATGCCTGTACTTAAAGTTGCTTTGCTTTCTTCTTGTTTTTGTAGACCTGCTGTAGGATATCACATTGTCACAGATAAAGGATTTAATTTTTCAATAACAGATGATGCCTTTGTGTGCCAGAAGAAGAATCATTTCCAAATCACAGTCCATATTAGAATCACTGGACATCCAAAATATGTCAAAACTCAGCTGGGGGGGAAACCAATAGAAAAATTTTGCTTGAAAGCTTTTGGAATAAAGGCAAGTATTCCTCCTCTTCATGAGTATTGCATTTAAGAAGTTAGCATGTGATTATCCATTGGATGAAGTCAATAATTAAAATGAACTCTTAGTAATTTTTGGTCAAGAACTGACAAAAAAGAGCTCTTTCAAGTTGCTAGTGACTTCTGTGTGGGACTCTTTTGCAAGAAAAGTGAGATTTTATGGATGCTTGTGCTGATATATATTTAAAGTTGTCATGTTTGTCATGGTATCATTGACTTCCCTCTCTTTGGTTAAAATTCTATTCCCTCAGTGGGCAGTGCAGGGGTATCAGCTGGTGTGCAGGTGGCAAATCTACCTATTGGTCAAAAAGATGTGTTAAAACCCCCCAACAGTTCATAAAGCAAAGAAAAATAATAAAACCTGCTTTTCCTGAACAGTTCATGTGTAGAAAACTGACAATTTTTCCCTATTTCTGCTTGTCATGCTTTCAATTTTCATTTTAAGAATCAAATTCTTCCAGCCAATATGGGTCCACAAACTGCATATACAGAAGTAGTCAGAAATTTTAATGTTTCTGGAAGATTTTAGCAGGTTTTTCACTTACTTTTCAGTGAGTGAAAATTTAGTGATCTAAAAATTACAAAATTCAGTGATTTAAAAAAATCCATGTTTTACAAGGCAGCTACTGCAGTTTTGCTTCATGCATCCTAATGCAGAAGAAATTTATGAATATGACTGGCATCTGTTCCCATCTGAAGCAAAATGATTCTTGGTACCATTCCAGAAACCTCTCCTTCTCCTTTCTCTTTCTCCTTCTCCTTTCTCCTTCTCCTTCTCCTTCTCCCTCTCCTTCCTCTTTCCTCCTTTCTCCTTCTCCTTCTCCTTCTCCTCCCTCTCCCTCTCCCTTTCCCTCTCCCTCTCTCTCTCCTTCTCCCTCACTGTCTCCATCTCCTTTTTCCCTTTTCATTTTTCCCTTTTCTCTTTTCCCTCTTCCCTTTCTTTTCTTTCCATTTTCCATTTCTGTTTTACCTTTCTCTTCTTTTCCCTTTTTTAACCTCTTTCAAATTACATCCACAGAAAGATTTGGGTCTTCAGACTAGCTGGAGGGTGTCAGTTAATCAGTTCCCATGTTAATTTCTATGTAGTTCCATGAGAAATGAGATTACACTGTTTCAGACACAATTTGCCTATTAAATTCTGTTTAAAATTTTATATATTTAATATATTTAATGTTCTTTTCATTTTTGAAAATCCTTTTTGCTTTGTAGGTGGAAGCTCCAAATCAGACGATTGCGATTGAACAGTCTCAGTCAGATCGAAGCAAAAAAACTTTCCATCCAGTTAAGTAAGAATTTTGAGAAAATCATTCCACTTTATTTCAATACATGTTTGGGCTAACACGTGAAATAGTTGTTTGTTTCTTGGAAACTTATAGTAGCTTTTAGCCAGTTTTCTGATCTTTATCCAAATTCCATTCTGGGTGTGCACACAGAATCACAGTAGTAATATATCCTTGGTCTCCCTTCTATTTTCAGCAGCTTTACAAATGTGTTAAGTGTGCCTATCCAAAATACTTATACTCAGCTAGCAACACTGTTGTATGGTGTTTAGAGCTGTATGCCAGGTGCATTTCCCATCTTACAAATGTCAGTAATGTTCCTATTCTACATGGGCATGAGACGTATTTGCAGTGCTTTTAAGAGGGAGTGCCTCTGCTAGAAACATACATGCAGTTTCTCCTAGAAATGCTCTGACATTCTTCTGCTTCTTAAGTTACCATCAGAATCAATGCTTGTTCTTCTGGCATTAAGTGTCTTCTGTTGGAGGTGTTCCGTTCTTTATAATTAAATAAGCCTTGAACCAGAAAAAGATGAGACAGTGTCAAATTTGACAGGACATTGCGGGGATAAAGGCTGCAGTACATAATCTGCAAAACATAACTTCGAGCTTGGTAGAAGAGCTCCATGTTCAGTAAATTACCTCTATTAGGGCATTTTTCTTCCTTCTGAATACTGACAAATAGATTCTGAGTGCATGTAAACCATTTCATGGATGACTTTTCAGTGGACGATGGTGTTCTCCATGCAAACTTCTTTATTCATATTATTTATTACTTCCAGGAACAGTGCCACTGTGTATTTGAGAGATAGGTGTATGTTATACTTCCAGAGATACAAATTAGAGGCAGGTGAAAAAAAGGACAAACAGTAAAGTATATTTATTTTAGTGTGGAAATTCAGATCCAATAATAAACAATATTAACCTTGGCAAGTAACAAATACCCATCATACGGAACACAGATGGTTTTATTTTGTTCAAGGCTGTGAACAAACAGACCAAGGGGGACAAGGTTCCTATTACTAGGAACACTTTCTCACTGCTGGTGCTTTATCCTGTTTATCTCCTTGACATAATCTGTGTGTTTTTAATGCATTTTTATAAACCATGGTTGCAGCATTTTTACTGGGGTTCTTCTTTCTTTTTCATTTGTCAGTTTTTTCTCAGAACTGTTCTAAGGAGTTTGAGGAAATCTCCTTGAGCCAGGTAGATCTCCAAATGCTTATTTCTGATCGTGTTTCCTTTTCTATTTTAGAGTTGATCTGCCAGGGGACCAGATAACTAAAGTAACACTGGGAAGGTTGCATTTCAGTGAAACAACAGCAAATAACATGAGAAAAAAGGGAAAACCAAACCCTGACCAGAGGTATTGCTGTAGCTATTTGGCCTGTGTGTGTGAAGGGGAAACAAAGAGGGTCTGCTTTAAAGTGGAGCTAATGCTTATGAAAAATCTCAGCATTGATGAATCTGTGATTTTATTTCAAATTCTGTGGTACTTGGTGTCTGCTGAAAAGCCTCTCTTCAGAGTCATAGACTGATATGAGAAAAAAAAAAGAAGAAAATACCTCATTCTAATGGTTAAAGACCATTTTGGGAAATCATGGCCATAAAGATGGCTGAAGAAAACAAGAAGCCAACAAAGCAAACAATGAGCATTTTTTTCTGAGGAAGGAAGGGTCCTTGAGTCTTTTTTTACTTAAATTTGTCACAATTATTGTAATCTTTGTTCATTTGCAGTGATAGTGGGGATTGAAAGAGCATTTCACTTGAGAATAAAGAAAATACTTTTTCTTTCATATTGGAACATAAATACATTTAAAAAAACATTTAATCTTTTTGTGTATTGGTAACAGTGGTTGCATTTAAAACATTTTCCTGTTTTCTGTGAGAAGACATTACTTCAATTATTGTCTTGACTAAATCAATTTCAAAATAGATACTTCATGCTGGTAGTTGGACTGTATGCTGTCTCTCAGGACCAATTCTATCTTCTGTCTGCGAACGTCTCTGAAAAGATCATTGTGAGGGTAGGTAGAAATTTATATTGCTTTCATGTGAAAAGTACATACTATTTTGATATTCACAGGAGACTATGGGTGTGTGTGTGTGTGTGTGATTCTTGGGCATAAAAATTGCCACTGACTCAGAAAGATTGAGGAAAAAAATTACAGCTGCATATTGTATGAGTGTGTTGTTATCTTTTAATTATCAGGATTTTAAACTGTTAAAAGCAGAGAATTTAGAAAGAAAACCTGTTCTGAATTCCCATACAAAATACATTGATTTTTCCAGATTGTTTTTTCTTCAAGATGGAACAATTTCCTGCAGTTGCCAGGAATTTGGTAAATGCTTTCATTGGGTAGATGATTAATTTTTAAAGGAGGATGAGAAGGAAAAAGAAATGCAAAGATGGTCAAGCAGCCCCTTTCTAGTGTGATTCCAGAGCCTGTATATCCTTGCTCTTAATTTGGTGGTTGTAATACTGGTTTCAGAATAGAAAAAGGAAGATTGTCTCTCTTCCTCATGACCATTATTTTTCAGCCCCCTGACTCACATAAAGCTTTCCTTTTAGTACTTGGCTTTAGTTTACAGTTACAGTTAGACTTGGAAGAGAGAAAAACATAGAGCTCTATTGTAACAGGAGCTATGGAAGGTTAGGGTCAGGATAAAAAGGCAGAGCCCCAACATGAGTGAGGTTGCAAGAGGAAGGTGGGGGCTGCCAAAAGCTTTCAGTGCTGGCCCTTTTTTGTGTGACCAATGGCAGGTTAACGTTTGAACTGGGCATAGCATAGGATTATGGCCATTTATGTTTATGGCTTAGAAAGATAGAAAATCCATAGGCGCCATGTAGTGGGGCTGAGAAGGATGAGGGCCTCTGGGAGACTGCAGTCCAGTGAACTTTTTTGTGTGGGCCAGTCAAGGAGCTGCTTCTTATTTGCACAGTGTCTTTGTAGTCCTTGTCTTATGGTGAGGAACAGGCTTAGCATTTTGGTTTAGAGTCATAGAATGGCTTGGGTTGAAAAGAACTTTAAACATCATCTAGCTCTAATTAAGTTCTCAGTTGATTCCTCATTCATTCCCAGGCAGAGCTCTATGAACTCCAGCTGGTCTAACATAGAGGGTGACATCCCCTCCTCATATCCCCAGCCTGTCTTTCCTGATTCAAGTAAGATTGGGAGCTCTAGTGTATTAAAAGTGGGGCTGGAAAGGGTTCCTAAAGAAAAGTGAGGGTTGTCAAAAGCTTTTAGTCCTTGCATCTTTTTTGTAGACCATTGCTTGGGTCCTTTTTGTCTGCCTAGGCTTGTGATTACAGCCTGGATTAGCATTCAGGTTTGGAGAGATCTGAAGTGCAAATCCCCAGTATGTATGGTATTGCACAGAGCTTTCCAATGGGAGTTGAGGGCTTCCAGGTGGTTTTACTTGTGGCTGCTTTTTTGTCTAGCCCATAACTTTGTGTTCTCTTATGCCATAAACCTTCTTCCTGCATTTAGGGTTGGCTTTTGGAGGGCAGTATGGCAGAGAGCTCCTTTCTGGGTAAAGCTGTGAAAGGGCTTTGAAAGCAGTGTTTGGAGTTCAGGAGTTTTCTGCCCTGATGACAAGTTTTATCATCCTGGCTCTTGCTGTGGGTTCTTTTATTTCAGGACACTGGGCATTGTGTTTGCGTCATTACTTCATATTTACTTCTTTTTTTTTTTGTCCATTAATTTCCACAATACTGCTTTTATCTGAATTTCTCTTTCTACATCTAACAGTGTTACAGATATCAATTCTTTACTAAATTGGAAAAACTGTTGAATTTTTACATTTGTGTCATCCTTGGGATTTTTGTTACCTTATATTATGCAAGATTTTTTCTACCATTTTTGATGATAGATTCTTCTGAAATGTCAACGAAGAGACCTACTTCCATGTGAGTGAGACAGTTTCTTAATAGGAGTCCAGGAATGAGATTTTGCAAACCTGGCCACTATTCCAGACAAACTAAAAAGAAGGCAGAAAAGCAGAAGGGTAAAGAGGGCATGATCTGAAGTGGTGAAAGAATCAATGGGATAGATGGAAAGGGGAAAGGACAAAAGTAGTTTTCCAGATGTCTGACAGGGCTTTAGTGGCAGGGTACAGTGAGCCAGCCACTGGCTAACTTCAAGTGGCAAAGCTATGCAAACACACTGTGAGAGAAAGCAACTCATGTTCTGGCCCTTTATACACTCAAACATAATGAAACTACGAGCTGAGTAGTGGTTATCAGGCATATCAGATCATGCTCTAATTGTGACAAACAGTGGTAAGTGCACAGCACCACGGCTCATAGATGGCAAAGTCTTGTGAAAGCCTGGCTTCTTTAAATGAGTGTGAACTTTTTATCATGAGCATATTTTTCTCCAGAGTAAAATTTTAAAGCCTGTATTCAAAGGTTTGTTTGTTTTCAATAACAAAATCAAGTATTGAAATCAAATGCCTTTTCTAACTATATGCACTGCTTTGTTTTATTGTTCTTGAAAAACTCTGTTTCCTTGACATGAAATCTGAGTTAAGACACTACAGAGTATTTGATGAACCACATGTGTTTAATCTCTTCCTTGCTTGCTCTTTTCTGATTTCCAACCTCAGCTGAAATTTGCTGGTAAATAAAGAATGGTTATGTGGCATGATGTCAAAATCAAAATTTGGAAGCTTTGGACATTGACAGATTAGCAAAAGGTGATAATAAAGCAGAATTCAAGGGAAAAAGCAGTGAGGTCAATGTTGTGTGAGCAGAGACACTTAGAAGTAACTCCACTGTTTTTTTCTGTTGGTGTGTTAGAATACAATTTAAATATTAAAGACTTAGCATTTCATTTTCCCTGAATTGAATAAGGAGTAGTACATCTATACTATACTATATCTTTAAACATCATTTTTTCTTCCAGGCATCTAACCCAGGGCAATTTGAGAATGACAGTGATGTACTGTGGCAGCGAGGACATGTTCCAGAGACAATAGTCTATCATGGTCGAGTAGGAATTAACACAGATGCACCAGATGAAGCACTGGTTGTCTGTGGAAATGCCAAAGTTATGGGCAGAGTCATGCATCCATCTGACAGCAGAGCAAAGCAGAATATCCGGGAGGTGAGGGCTGTAGAGTATTTAGGCCACTTATGTTTGCACCACAGCACATGTGTGGATCATTGTTCTGACACATGAAGCAGCTTCTTTATCCTGGGTGTGCTAAAGTGCTGGCTTAAAGAAACCAGATGTGCTGCTGTGCTCTGCAGAGCCATCGCCTCTGGACATTGGAAGAGGCTGTCTATAGAAGCTTGGGATATCTACATAAGCGGGAGCTGTCAGACTGAGGGGTTACTGGCTGTACAAATAGCACTCTGCTAATGGGGAATGGGAAGATTGTCCATATTTTTTGATGTGAAGGTTGGCCAAGTGGGCGTGTCAGGCTTGTTCTAGCTCAGTGATGTCCTAGATGCCATGACATTCTTAGCGTTTCAATGTGTCAATCCTTGTATTTGTCCAACTAGGTTGACACAAATGAGCAGTTGAGAAGAATAACACAAATGAGGTTGGTGGAGTATGACTACAAGCCTGAATTTGCATCTGTTATGGGGATAAAAAACACCCATGAAACAGGTATTCTGTCAACTCTGTTCCCATTTTTCATTAACTTCCACTGTTTTTCATTGCATCACAGTATCTTTTAACACCCTTTCTATTTCATCCTCATTACTTAGAATACTACAATTGCATACTTTGCTGTGTATTTTTAATGATACAAAAATGCCAAGATTAAGCATTTCTGGTAATTTTCCAACTTCTGTTCCAATTTTTAAAGATAGGAGTGTATTTTCACAGAAGTTTAATTAATCACAAACAATGTTTTCATTGTAGAGCAACAGGAATTCTAAAGGTTTCTTTTTGTTTTCTGTGGAACAGAAAAAAAAAAAAGTGATATCCTGGATTTTTCTACCATAGACAAATTCTAGATCATGCTTGGCCCTACCTGTAGCTTACAGGGTGGTCAGCTCAAGGCACACAACCATGGTCAGTAGTCTACTGCTGTGTTTCCTGACTTTATGTTATCTTGTGAACAGGAATAATAGCTCAAGAAGTGAAGGAGCTTTTACCTCAAGCTGTTAGAGAAGTTGGAGATGTTGCTTGTAATGATGGAGAAAAAATTGAAAACTTTCTCATGGTTGACAAGGTATGGTCTTGAGAGAGCTATTGGAGGTGTGTATTTAGACAGTTCTTTTCGTATATGGAGGTATAAACACACTCTATACTTTATACAAAGCTGTATTCCTCCACATGTATTTACAAAAATCATGTTCGGCAAGTCCCTGAGAAAAAACTGAACAACCAAATGTTAGTAAATGGCTGAATCTCACAAAAAATATTTACATTAAAATCTCATTACAATAATAAATAAACATACAATGAAAGAGAAAAGGAAAAAAAACCCCATGTCTGCAATAGTGATTTCATAGCATTGGTTCAACAAGTGGGACTCCATTCTTTTGTGTTTAAGTGTTAAAATTAATTAAGTGTTCCAGAAGTGAATTAAGTAATGACAGAATTCTATTTGTTAAATAAAAACTTCCTTACTCTAACCCTGGTGTGATCACTTCATACCAAATACAAGTGCTAGCACTGTGTGCTCTGTGGGAAGGTGGTTTTTTTTAGCCATCTGAAATCCTTACTATAGATTCAAAATCTTATCCTGAAAAACATTTATGGCACACAAAGTAATTACCATGCTCACAGGTTGGAAACAATGGCTTAGTCTGTTGTCTTGTGCTCTCTTCCTCTCCTTTTCCTGTAGAAACAGGGCTGCAAGGGACTGTCGGTTGCAGAGTCCAGTTACATATGACTGCAGACAGCACTTGTCCAGAACATTGCTCAGAGAGGCCCCTCTGTTGTGTGTGGTTCACTGAAGGTCAAAGGACCACTTTCCAGCTTTTTTTCTGCTTACAGCTGATAATGGGAAAGGGCAGGTTTTATAGATTGGTAACCATTTCTTGCCTGGGTGATGTCATAAACATGATCCTGTATTAGTTATAATAATGCATCCTTTCATTATTCTATAGAAAACACAAGTTTACATCACCGAACTTGGAGAAAGTATCTATTGAAAATATTGCATTTTGCTTGTCTTCTTTTGATAGGCTACAAACAATTTAAATTCATAGGTTAAATTTGGTATGCTATATTCCATATAAGGGAAGCATGAATTAGAAACCTTTATTAAAGTTGTGGGGAGAGCGCTTTCTAGAGATGCTGTTGAAAAGGAGACTTCTGGAAAATTTGCTGGATTTGATTAGAATTCCAAACTGTAGCTGATTTCTAGGCGCTCATGAAAGAGTAGTGGTGTTAGATCGTGACACTAAGGCAGCACAATGAATCAGATAGTAGATGCCTGTTGTCACAGTGTTAAGTTAATTCAATACAGTATGCAGATAAAATATAGTTCTAATTCTTGGTTTACAAAGCTTCTTCAAGCTCTTCTGCAAGTCCTCATTTTCAATTTACCTTGAAGAGAACATAAACAATTTTTACAATCTAGGTAAAAGGTTTTATAGTTGTGTGTCCCATTTACAGTGAGGTACCTTGTGTTTGCATTTTAAATATTAAATATATCCTTACATAAGTGAATTCTATATTCATTACTCCTAGTTATATATGACTGATGAATATACTGTTTCTCCTTTTGTCATTGTTTTCTTCTCAGGATCAGATCTTTATGGAGAATGTTGGTGCTGTAAAGCAGCTTTGTAAAGTAACCAACAATCTTGAAGTCAGAATAGAAGAATTGGAACAGTGGAATAGGAAACTGGCCAGGCTGAAACGAATGAACAGTTTAAAGTCAACTTTCAGTGAAGAGAGCAAAGTCAGGTACCTGTCTGGGATGTTTGCTGATGGTTGTCACAGAGATTGGTAAAGTGCTGTCTGTGCTGGAAATGAAAACCTATTCTGCTTGACAGTGGAGCTCAGTTCATTTCCAGCATGTAAGTAGTGTGAAAAATGCCAATTTCTCATACTTCTTAACTCACCGACAAATTAATATTTGGAATAGCTGTTAAATTGTAGCAGTTTTTGTAACTGCTTCAGTTGCATGAAGCAAGGGTAGGTTATGTCCAGTTACAGCCCTGGAGTGTGGAAATTGCGAAGAGAAATCTGCAGAGCTGCTTCTGCAAGGAGAAATCCTCATTAGTTCTTCAGTGGAAGTGACAAGTGCTTCCTATTTCTAAATCAGTTCCCCAGATTTTCTTTGAAACCAAATGTAGCATTTAATAGCATTCACCTGAATGAATTAACTGGAGGCCTTTGTTCTTTAAAACAAATCTGACGACACTTCTGCCTTTCTCTTCTTAAATGTTGAAATTGCAAAAGCAAGTGACTAACACCCTATTGAAAATGTCTCTTTTTCATTTATTAGTTGCTGAAGCATTTGAATGTTAAAAAGATCTTGTTTCTTACAGCAGGTATAGTCGGGCTGCTAGTCTTTTGCCATCAAAAAAATCAGTCCCACTAAAATCCAGCAGGGTGAGTGAAATTAAATATATGAAATATGCCCATGAAAGAGGTTTTATAAATACTGAAATGCTGGTGAAAGCTTTTGTGTTTCTAAATATAGAATAAAATTCATTACCCAGAATTACTGTCATGCTAGAAACTTAAAAGCTAACTGTAATGAGATGGAAAAAAAGTATGAGACACTTCTGTTTCTTGCCTATACATTGTGTGTGTGAGACTAGATCCACACTGTGTAATGGTGTGAAGGAGAAGACCAACAGGACAGAGCTGTTGAGCCTGTAGGTGTGCTCACATGTTGTAGTGCGGCCTTGCACAGAAATGTTCATTTCAGTTTGAAAGTCTGCACAGTGATAATTCTCCCTCAGCTTTCTTCCTTGGATGAGCCTTTCACTGTGGTTTGTAGTTAGTATCTCCTGGTTTATACTGGCTAATACTGTCCTTCAGGTAGTTAAGACCTGGGTAGGATGTCATTGCTATTGCTGACTGTCCATATCTTGGTCTATAAAGAAGAGATCACTTTTCAGAGAGATTGAATGAGTTGACCTTTTCCAAGACAGTCTTCTCTAGGCTGCTAAGTACCTGTTTTTTTAAATGGATCAATGCTCTTTTGTCTACCTTGCTTTTGCCAGTGCCAAAGAGCAAGGGAAAATAACAGGTCTAATGTTCTTTATTCCATAATGATGATAAAACGCTTCATCATCTAAATCATCCTGCTTGTATGGATAGTGTCTTCTGTATTTACACTGACCCTGGTTTAACTTGATCTGAGCATATACTGAAAGCTGCTCATCTCTTAGTTCTGGCCACCACTGATTTCATAATTTTATTTTTAATACTCCAAGAGTATGAAAAATGGCAGGAAGAAAAGAGAAGGAGCTGTTATTTTTATCCACCCTTTCTTCCTTTGTAATGCTTGTGTCCCCAGATGATCAACAATGCACATTGCATTCACAGTTTTAGGGAGCCTTTCATTACTTATGTTTTTCTCTTTAGACGTAGCCCTTGTATAAGGATGACTTGTATGGTTCCTCTGAAAGAAACAAGGTTAACTTGAAGTCAAACTAGTGTAGTATTCCCTAATCTACTAGTACCAGCTTAGTCATGTGTTGCTTAAATTAACCAAGCATCTTTTTTTTTCCTAGGTTTGTTTGTCAAAGACAAAAGGGTCTTGCTCCATGAAGGTTTTCCGGGTGACTGTAATAGCTTTGATTGCTATTATGGCACTATGGTAACAATTAATTATCAAAAAGTTGACTTAGTTCTTCTCCCTTCCCCTTTCTACTTATTAGAAAGAACACTGCGAGTTTTTAGCTCTTCTCACCCTTCCTACTCAAATAACACAATGTATTAAAATTAACAGTGACTATACCTGGTAATATTGTATAGTTGAAATTGATTTAGGAAAGTGAGATACTCATGTGGTGCACACTCTGTCCCTGTCACAATGTATGGTGCACCTCGAATGAATATCGGTGGCTCACGTGACAGATGCAAAGCTGAACTAGTGAGACTTTCCATGTTTTGTGCAATCATTCTCTTCTTAAGTGCAATTTCTGGTGTACAGAGTGATTCTATTGTGTGAAATGAAACTGGACTTGTTTCAGCAAGTGGGCAGTCCTGTGACTATGAAAGCTTAACTTGGACATTGGACTTGTGGAAAGGAAATTATGCTCTTGACTTCTGAGATTGCTATTTTCTGTTTCCAGTCCAAAACTCTGGATCTTACAATCTCTCTGTGAACTGAGTACTTTGAACTGGTGTTGTGATTCTATTTACAATCGAAAACTGACCCTATTTTGTGTTGAATACAGGTATATGCATACATTTATACAAGTATCTGATCTAAACTCTATTAAATTCAGTTGAAACTTTTCCCACTGCGGGGCAAGTGATCAGATAGTTGACTCATACATTACTACATTTCAACAATGTGCTGTCAAAGTATTATTATGTTACATAAGAGATGGATGTAAATCTACAGAGTAATTCTCTTTCTGCAGTGCTTTGACAATCTCAACCCTGTATTTACTTAGCATTCATGACAGACGTTTTGAAAACCATTCAGTTTACAGGCAAGTAGTTAAATTTGTGTTAGTGAATTAGAATTAGTAATAGCTTGTGGACCAATCTGTTTTGGTCCACACCTCTGATGCCCACTTCTTAATGAATTGTTTTTTGTCATTGGCAGTACCTCAAGTTCTGTTCCACTCTCTCGCTCTACTACTACAGCAGGTACGGTATTTCTGCTGGTGCACATGCGCGTAACAGACTTTCAATTTCTGTGCTACTATAAAATGCCAATAGACACACAGCACTAGTGAGAATTGTGTCTTTCTTTTTTCCTTTAGCATTTCATGGGGAAAGCACAATTTCTCAGAACACTCAACCTGTCAGCAGGATCCCTGAGGTGAATTTCTGTGACATTTTGCCTTGTGACAAGGTTTACTGTTGTCCAATTCATCAACCAAAAGTCCGATCTCCAACTTATGAGGAAACGAATGCAAAGACAAAACGTAAGTTGAAGCATTAATTTCTGTTATTTGCTGTGTGAGTAAAGACTATATGAAGAGTGTAGAGGAAGGTAGTTAGGTTCCCACAAAAGAGCCTAGTCCAGAGGGTTTAAAAAATCCTGATACAACTAATCATCACTGCAGTCAATATGTTTTTGAAAAATCTGGCCTGGTCAGCATCAAGAATTTTAGGTCCTAAGATGTTTTGTCAGATGTCACTGTTCTTCCTGGCCATTCACCATAAATGATTTCATGTGAGCCAGAAAGTCACTAATATCTTTCATTATTTTCTGGCTACATTTTGACAGGAGTTGATTGGAGGTGGTGGAGGGTAACAGACGTAAAAAACCCCAAAAGACTTAATGGTATCACAGTGGGATGATAATACGTCTATTTTGTGGGCAGAAACAGAAATTCAACTGGCAGAAACCAGAAAACTTAGAACTAAAACTCTGCTTATTCAGGCAGGATTCTTGAATAGACAGAAGCTATTTGAAGGCAGAGCTCAATGAAATAAACTACTTTTACTGGAATTAATTCTCTTTCAGATACTGTTTGCCTGATGTTATGTGTGTAATATATGAGTAGGTGTACTGTTTAGAACTTTTATAATATTTGTAAGAAAGAGTTTATGCATAAAGGGATGTGCAAGTTGTTGGAATCTGTATTCCTCTTTCCCAGACCTTAACATTGTCAATGTCTGGAAGCAAGTGTTAATATTACTAAACCTAGCATTCATACTCTTCCTTTCTTGTCCTTGGGAGCAATTCTTGCATCAACTACAGCTAACAAGTCGAGGTGAAACTGGGGGAAGATGCAATTCAGCCTCTGCAATACAAATGTCTGCCATTGCCGATTGCTGGACACTCTTAACCACAGAAACTGTTCCAGTGGGATTCACACACTGGCCATTCTTTATACTGCAAAGTGTTATCTGCAGACAAGCTGCATACAAATGTCCTTATGATTCTTAGTGCTGCAGTAAATCCTGTGGCACATATAGCTCAGTACAGTGCTTTCAAGAGGTTATACCTAAGTGATTTGTATTGCTCCACAGTCTGAGTGTTGACTAATTAAAAAGATAATAATCTAATTTACAAATTAGAGAACTTTATACAGATGAAAATGAAATTTGAAAGCTGCCTATCCCCAACTGGCTGCTTTTGATGTTAGGTGGAAAGAGTACACACAGAACATTACCTTCTTAAGGTCTTATGCTCCAAATAGCATTAAGCGTGGATCCAAGAGTGAAAAATCAGCACAGTACATAAGCTACAGAAAGATTTCAGATCTGCACAAGGTTAATGAAGCTGAATGCATCCCCAGATGGAAGGTAACAATGTCAATATGAAACCCAAACAGAACGAAAACCAACAAGCTGCTTAATGTTGCTGTAGCCAAGATAAACGAAAAAGAAAATTTCTTCAGAACAAAAAGCTAAGAATTAAATATGGGTAATAATTAAGATAAACAGTGGATATTTTAGAATCAGATAATTAGTCAGATTTGTGGAAATATGAAACTATTTGAAATTACAGTTGAATTAAATGCTAATTTAGGAGTTCATATTTAACAGACGCGTTCCACTATGTGATACCTGAATTCAGTGGGTGTAGGCAATTACTGAGTACATCCATGGTAGCTATTAATCCCTTGCATCTCAGATTTGTTGAGTAGAAGGCTATTAGGAGTGTTCAAGTAGAAACAAAAGCGTTCATATGCAAGACAGAATTTATTAACAAAAATTCAGGATATCTTTATGTAATCTAGGTTATTGTGGCCTTTCTCCCTCATACTTTATTTGTTATTAAGATCTGGTTTCTCAAAGGATTTAGACTTTCAAACTCTTATTGATTTCAGTGGAGGTGAGCAGCGTGAATACCCTTCAGCATCTGGGACTTTTCTGTACTCTGCTTCCATGCCATTAGTGCTTATTACTTGCCCCTTCATGTCAAGTGTCTCTGGTAACCAGGGGCTGTCCTTACTTTCTTTCAGAGTGTTGTTTCTCCCTGGTGTCTCTCTCCTCACAATAAAAGCTTGGTGAGGGCTTCTGCTGGGATTTGGTCAACTTCAAGCATTTGCATTTATTGCTTTCAGATGGCAGTTAATGGATTCATAGCAAGCTACAACCACCACAAGAAATCACCAGCAGCTTTTTCCATAACGCTTATAGCATATAACAACTCATTTGAATTAAAACCAGAAAGTGCTTGAAGCAAAAATAAAAAGGAAAAGATACCACATTTACTGGATGAGTTTATCTGAATCTAATCTGAAGATAATGGTTTTCCTCATTACATTCTGGTCATGGTAATACTTTCGTATTTGTTATTGAATTGAATCTTCACACCCCACACGGGCCTTGAAAAAGCCCGCAGAGTTATTGGAAGTGGAAGTTTGCAATTTATTGAAGACTGCTACAGTGGTTTTTGGTGGTTCCTGGTGTTCTCAATCATTAACTTGAGCTCCATATAAAAATAACATCAGAGGCCAGGTTTCTACATTTTGTTTGGACTGGATCAGCTTAAAGGACAATAAAATGGCAATTTTATACTGAGTAAAAAAAAAAAGTAAAAATAAATTTCTTTACTGGTTACTGACTTAATTTAAACAGTTGAGATCTTAGGGAAGTAAATCTGTCTTCATCCTGGATTTTATATAAAATTCTCATTTCCACTTCATACTTACCTCCATCATCTGTGAAAGAATCACAGTGTTAAATGTTTACTAATTCAGGATACTTAATAAATATTCCTGCCAACTGAGGTATTTTATCTACATCTTTCTTTCAGTGAGCAATCTTTCACCTTTACCAGGGGACACAGGTTTTCCTGTGGAATATTTCTCTGTTAATGAAAATGCAGAATGTCAGGGAA
Organism: Agapornis roseicollis; assembly: GCA_002631895.1. Taxonomy (NCBI): domain Eukaryota; kingdom Metazoa; phylum Chordata; class Aves; order Psittaciformes; family Psittacidae; genus Agapornis; species Agapornis roseicollis. Next base: position 23,177 of record NDXB01014744.1, read on the forward strand.
CATTAAATGCGTTGCTAATGTACCTAGGCCATTAAGAGAAAACAGAAGAAAGTGATGAAAGGAAGATATGACAACTAGTTTGTAAATTAAAAGGAAGAGTGAGGGAACTGATTGGCTTTTTTTTTTTTGGTCTGTCTCAAGACCTACTGTACATGTATAACTGATTGCACATGTTCAGTAGCCTTTTGTCTAGGTGTGTGGAATGGTACAGAGAAATGGTACAGCAGATAATTACTNGAGGGAACTGATTGGCTTTTTTTTTTTGGTCTGTCTCAAGACCTACTGTACATGTATAACTGATTGCACATGTTCAGTAGCCTTTTGTCTAGGTGTGTGGAATGGTACAGAGAAATGGTACAGCAGATAATTACTAAATGCAAAAGTTACCACCTAAGTTGGCATAACTGGTAAAACTGTATGACAAGCAGACAAATAGAAAATGTATTCAAGGAGTAATTAGCAGCAATATCACAAATTTGTAACAAAACACAAAAATTATAGCAATCTCAAAGATAATTTTGTGCTACATTACTTCTGGCTCTCACATTCCAGTTGTTAATATTGTTCTGTGTGCTCAGTCACCTAATAGCATGGAAACATCAGATTTTCTTCTTTCCCAATGCTGAAATGAAAACCAAAATCTGAATTGAATAAGAAAACAGTAAGGTCAATCCAGCTATCTTGTTTCAGTGAAATAATTAATTTTGATTCTCTCTTTTGTAAGATAATTTTTATATAATGAAACAGTGATTTCTGTTCTAAACAGTCATTTTGAAATCAGAATGTTTCCCTTGGAAAATGTGGGAACTGAGCATTTTGATATTCTAGAAATACATTATTCCTTCCTTCCCCACCCCCTGATGAAATGGTATTTGATGAAGCATGTTAGTTTAGGCAAGATTAACATTTCTTGATGCCAGTTTATTGGTAACATGTCTCTGGACAGATTGTTGGCTGTCAGTTAGTGTAAAAGCACAGGAATAGCTTTAAACCATTTCCCATGGGCTTGAAGGGCTATTTGCCTTCCTCAGGTTGTACTATGTGATGATTATTTAAAAGAGCTTTTAAAGTTCACTTTTCTACAGAAGTGCTGAGAAAATTAATAGAATAATAATAATAAAAATCATGAGCTTATGTTTCCCACTTTAGTTCAATATTCCAAATTGCAGAGGTTCCATCACTGAACATGGTGATCATGTTTGTTAGAGCTGTGTATTAGTTCCTTTAATTTGGTGATTCATCCTTCTCTTTCTGAAGTGCTGTGTCTCACTTGGGTCAGTATTGATGTCTTACGTCTTGCACTCAAAAAGCTGATTTATTCCCCTGGCCTATGTTTGTGTGTCAGATGCCTATTCTTAATAATGCTGTTTTCTTACTCTCACTAAGAAAGAAGTGGCTTTATGATCAGATTTGTGCTGAAGTGCCTGACTGGATGTTGACTTTCACTTTGTTTCTGTGTTATAACAATTAGTGATATTCTGTGTGAGAGATGAAATTTATTCTATTAGACTATTTTTTTTTAATGTTTTATATATCCTGTAGCATTTTAAAAGCTTGTTTCTTGTTATCTACAAACTCTTTTGACTGTATGTATCTTCTTCTGAATAGAGGTGCTTTGTATTTTAAAGGTTTCTCTTGTGGTTATGAATACCTTTATGTAAGAGATAAGTAGCAAAACATCTCCTGGTGTTGCATTTATATTTTGCTGTTACAACTGTGCAAGGCTAACATGGGATGTTTCTACATAAATCTTTTCACAGGAAACAGAAGTAACATGTTACCTGAGCGAGATCCAGCCAAAAAATATAATGGAAAACCTGACCTTGGAAGTGACTGTAAGTCCTGTATTTTATAAAAAGCCTGTTGAAATATATAATTGTATAACTCTGAAGAGCTACCTTTAGGCTTGGAATTCTGCTGCTGTAATTAGAGAAGTTTCATTTATAACTATTATAGAGAATTAGCACTTAGGAATCTATTGAATACCTGTGATTCACTGTAATTTTCTTGTCATTCCAGTTTATTCTTACATCTTTATTAGATTTTTATAGACATTCTGGCTGCCCTCTCTAGAGACTCTTGACTTGTCTTCAGATGCAATAAAATGACAAGTGATAGTTTGCTTGATAGGGGCTCAAATCTTGTAAGGTGCTTAATACTGCTAACCCTTACACAGCAAAATGCTTAAGTATATGAGTGCAGTATTTGTGTGCAGGAAAAACATGATACAATATAAAGAAAGTGTTTGGGGTTTGGATCAGTTGACCTAATGGATTAAAGCATCAGCTGCTTGAAAGGGGCCATCCTTACTTAGGATCCTGACACTTCCTGCCTCCGTGGTGCTGGTATGAAGTTCTTCAGCACAAGACTTCTGGCTTGATTTCAGGCTCTCATTTTAGTGACTGTGCACTGCTGTCAGAGCCAGTCTGGGCTGAAAATATTGATTCATTTCCATGAAGATGAGTATCTGCTGATTACATATGTTAGAGCAGCATGCTCTGGCATTTATTCAGTATAAGCAGGAGTATGCCTTTTCTGTTTATGTGGATGCTCTATTTTAAGGTTTGGGGTTTTGGGGTATTTGATTAATGATCAGGCAGTATTTGGATGGTAAAAAAGTCTATACACTGGTATGCACTAAAAGCAGGTAATACGGGAAAAATAATTCCTCTTTTGATATTTTTACATGTCTATGTACCTCAGAAAAGGTCCTTTGTGGCTTTAATGTGATGCATGTTATAATGAGATGCTGTGTCACAGTGATATGTTCTTCTGTGTTAGTTCTTTGAGATTAACATGCGCAATTTCTCTCTGTCAATTAAGTGTACCTGTGCATATTTGCATGCTGAAAGTTAAGTATATACTATCACACAGATGTTTCATAATCAGAGCACAGGTCAGCTTATAATCATCAAGTGTCTCTGCAAAGCAGGGAACTCTTGCTGTAGAACAGAGGAACAGAAACAAAAAAGCAGTGTTCAAAGTGCGATGTGAAGAGCAGACTTGGGCCTGCTGAACCAGGTCCTCTTTGTGCTTTCTGCACCAATCTCAAGATTTAAAATATCAGCAGCTTGATGCTGCAGTCAACAGCTAGAATCTAGCTCCCTGCTGATGCCCCACACACTCCCTCCACGTTTAGCCTTCCCCAGTGCCTTCCCCAAATCACTGGCAGTATGGGCCTAGGTCCACTAAAGGGTTATTAAACTTGTTCAGCTCCTTCCACTTGAGGGCTCTCCACAGCTCAGACTGAACTTGGCTGGTTTAGAGGTCTGAGACACTGCAGGTCTTAACTATGGACCTGCACTGGTCAGATGCTGTAGATGTATTCAGAAGAAATAAGCTTTTCAGGATTCAGTTCAGCGCAGTGATTCCTAGGCCAGCTGTGAAAACAGAAGCTGTGCTGCTGTGTTAGCACACTGGTTCTTGCTGCTCAACTCTCCACAGGGCTAATCTGCCTCAGGGGAGAGCCACACCATCATGGCTGTACCCTTCATCGCATATGTAGGATGCTGCAAAACCCTTAAGTTCTTGCAAGTTCAAGGCAACATTTTATGGAGAAATTATAATATTCATAAGTGTTAGGTAGTGCTCCTGCACATATGACTAGGAAAAACTTTTGTTGCTTCCAAATTATTTCTCTGAGCAAAGTTTATGCTTTTCAAGTTAATGGTTACTTGCAAGAGCATGGGTTCTAGTACATTAAAATGAACATTGACACATTTGTATTCTACTTGGACTGACATCAAAATAGCCTTCAATGTCTGCCCAAAAGAAAATGTTACAATACTAGGTGCCTATCATATCTGTCCTTGTAAATTGAACAAGGATCTTACCTTGAGGTAAGATCTCCCTCAAGATCTTACCTGAGGTAAGTTCCCATCATTCTAATGGCAGAATGAAGGTAATCAACCAGAGGCTTTTTACCAAGCTCTAATTTAGACCTGCAGCAACTCCTGTAGTGGCAAGCAAGAGTGTAGATGGCACTGTATTGACTGCAGTTTTATTATGTTCTTATATTTCTGAAATAATAAAAGATAAAATATTATTCTTAATATTTTTAGGGATTGATACAACAATCAGTTCCATACAGATTTTGGAAACTCAGCAAAGCATTGACAACAGCTATTGCAGTAAAAATCTACAGTGCAGGTAGGCAAATTATTTTATTATGCTTTACTATGGTGAAATAAAATACCATTAATATGGCACGATTGCTTGGTTGACTCTTTCTCACAGTTGTTGGCTCCTTCTCATGGTTGTTGGCTCCTTCTCACAGTTGTTTCCACCAGCATCCAGCATACCTTTTCACATTTTTTCTTCTTTAAGTGCAATTTCCACATTTCTGCAAAGATACTGTCTATCTCAAAAGCCTATGTGCATTAATGCTACCTTTTCCAGGTCTGGAAATTACAGTTATGTTATTCCTGTTAGCAAATACATGCCCATGGATGTAGAAATATCACTGGAAATAAAGTAAGTACAATTAAAGCTAATACCTCATAATATGACAGTAATTAATATTTTGGATAGCAATTCTTACCTGACTTTTGTTGTGGCAGTATTTGCCCGTATTAAGAGGAGTAGGTCAAATCTATGCACAACAAAGTTCCCAATGTAGATGCTTTGCAGTAGCACAGGCCCAATACTGCTCTCAGCCCAATCACAATTTCCCCCATTCATGCAGATATTAAAATCCAGTAGTGTTAAGGTTCAGTCTAATGATTGTTTGAGTGGACATGTACACATACATTAGGAGGATTGTGGCCTTTGGCTTAAAGATTTAATTTATTTTGATTTATTTTTTTTTCTAGAGAAATATTACTAAGAACATATATAAATAACTCCAGAGAACACCTTTTTATTTCACTTGTTGCTCCAAGCCCTGTAAAGGGTATTCTTGAGCAGGGACCTCTGGTAAGGCATAAAATTGTGACATACAGCAGGAATAAGCAGCAGTATTATTCCTGTCAGCTGATACTTTCTTCTCAAATAAAGGGCTAGCTCCCCTATATTCTCCCAGAAGTAACAAGTCCTTTCTTTTGGGCTATTCTTTGAGAAAGGCCAGCAGCAATTACAACAGCTGCCAAACAGTGCTTGATGACACTGCATGACTTCAGTCTCTCCAACAAAAGGGCCCTGTGAAGTTATGGATTGTCTTTAGGTCAAGTCTTTTGATGTTATCTTTGTAAACATCTGCCTTTTCCAGATAAGAGGAAATATAAAAATACCCTGTGAAGTGCCTGCTTGTTTTCTACAGCCACTGAAAATTTGTCTTCTAAGTGTATGACATTATAATCTAATAATACAGCCCTCCCATATAGGGATTAATACATCATACTTGGAGCTTACTGAAGCAGTTACTGAATTTATTTTGGATATTGGTTTATGGTGTTGGGGGGAGGGGGATTTTCAGTATATACCTTTTCTATATGCTTTCACTAAACAAAGCCACAAGATTTAAAAACCAAAACACTTCACAAAGACCAAACATATTTGTGTTACTGCCATGTCTAAATACTGCAAGATAAGTAAATAATTTAAAAATTGGAAAAACCATTATGCCTGCTGAATAAAAGTGTATGAAAACAATACACACGACTAACAAGCCCACTAGGACAGAGAATCTGCCATATATGAATTATATATTTCAAAATGGTTGTTCCTTATAATACCTTGTTAATGTTGTGAAAATCCACTGAGTTGGGGGGCGATTCATTGTTGCCCAAAGGATAAACTGTAAATATTCGTGTCAACTTTTCTGCATCATTTGCTTTCATTTTTTCTGCTTGACATTGCCATGTCTGAGTTCCCTTAGATCTCCAAGGCATTTTTATTTGTCTATACTGTTCTCAGAAAAGCCATCTGGTAACCTAGGAAGTGCTGGAAACTCCCTCTAGGGATAGCTTGGAGAAGATCTGACCACGAGGTCATTGCTTTTGCAGAATTCTGAATGCAATTCCATTTAGCACTGCTTTGCCAGACAAAGTCTAGTATATATTTACTTCTTTTTAATGTCATATTTGCATGAGTACAATGGCAAATAGGAGTTATTTATGTAGGTCCCTTATGGGTCTGTATTCCATAAAATTGATGTTGTGTTTAGATACCCAGGTACCCTCTGTCACAGGTATGTTATGCCTGTGCATGATGTAAGCCATGTGACTCGAGCATGCCATGTCCATTTAGTGAAAAGTCATATACCATAGCTTCTGGTATGGATATGCTTAAGGTTTGAGGAAGTTTGGTATACATTTCTGGATTTATTTTAACAACTGTAAAGATCACCCAGATTTACAAATGCAAAACTTCCTCCATTTATGGGAAGGATTGGAACCAGATTAGAGGTTGGTGGCTTAGGTTTATCTCTTTCATATCAACTGGTGAAGTAAGCTCCTCTGCTTTGTTCCTCTACAATTCAATTCTTTGGATTTCTTCCCCTATGTATATATTGTATTTATATGTATGGTTCTTCTAATTTGAGAGCAATTATGGGAAGGATCTTTATTTTATTCTGTTTCTTGAAGCACCACAGAACCATTAATGGTATTTCTCTGCGAAGTCACTATTGGAAATTATTGCTCCTATTATTCTTCAAGCAAAAACAGTAAGAAGAAGTTCCTAGAAACCACACAGGTAAGATTTTTGCAGCAATACTCTGACTTGTGGGGATCATTTTTATAAAATGAATGGCTGCCTAATTCTGATCTTGATTAAGGTAGTAGAAATCCAAATGGTACTTTGAATCTGCCAGTCATAGCTGGTTTTGACACAACCATAATGAGATGTAGACTTTCTGTAGGAGTCAATATTCTCCTTCTTTTTTATTTTTTTTTTTAATAAAAATCTATCTAGTGACACTCTGCAAGGACAGTTTTGAATCTACTTCAGCCTAAGTCACCACTACAACTCATTGTATCTGCAGGAATACTTAAGAAATGGGAGTACTTATCACCCAGGGCAATAGGAGATAGAGTTCTCTAAACTCTCATCTACTCTACTGTTTCCATTACTGTTTTGTGATTTATGAATTCCAGTTTTTAAGTCTAGAGTTCACTGGAAACAATGGTAGTATTCCCCTTTATTTCTGTGTGAACAGGAGTTTACCAATAAATGTCTCTAGGGAATATTCTTCATTATAAAAACAGGAGTTGTTTGCCTGTCATTCTCTGGATTGCATCAGTAGGGATGAAAGCTTTTAAAACATGTTAACTTTTCCCAGTAAAAGCACTACTTAGGGACTGGATCTTGCAAAACTTCTGAGTATCTCCAATGACTTGATGAAGGCCTTAAATTCCCTTCAAATTCTCTGGAAATGTAAGACTTTCAAGGCCTGGATATGTCCACATTGCATGGAAATGCTTATTCTGGCTATAGCTGTAGGAAAGGCAGAAGCGAGGATAGTAGCATTTCTGAACACATTGTAGGAGAAACCTCCCTGAAGTTGGAAGTAATTTCACAGTCTTCTTTACATTTCTGATCTATGGTACTGCGCATTATGTGTTCTTCATTGATTTTAATTTTTTTTTGGTACTTTGTCATGTTAGAGCAGTTGGGATACCCCCAGCCTTAAGCTGACTTTCTGATCAACTTTTCAGATGTCTTTGTGAAGTTACAGGCTTCTCTGCAATTGCTGCAAAGCCATCAGAAAGCCAAAATTGCCCAAATTTTGACCTGTCTGCTGTATTTCCAACAGAATTGAAATTAAGTTGGATCCAGACAGTTTCACAATGTAAAAGTATTCTTGAAGCTTACTGCCAACCTGGTAAAAGAGATTTCCTGTATCAACCTGAAATCCATATCAAAAAACTAGGGCTGCAGTGAGCATTCAGATTTGATGTGTCTCAGAATAGAAATGCTGCCTAGTTGAAGAGTTTTTTTGAGGAGGATTTTTCTAGGGACTGGAAGGCTTACTCTCTACCAAAGGGGAGGACAGCAATCATTTGGACTCAGCAGTCTCACATAAGTTGTATCATGTGAACATATCATCTCCAACAGAGAAAATATGTCAGAAAGTGAAGAGAGGAGTGAAACATTAAGTAAAAGTTACCACGGATCATTAGGTTAAAAATAGGTGAGGACTGAATTTTGTGCTATTCAATGTAGCATAAACATTTCAGATAGAGAATGTATTATTTCATTCGTACATGAGTATTAAAACCAGCATGAAATCTTACCTTCATCTGTTTCTGAAATACTGAGTGAAGATGTTACCCATATCTTTAGAAAATGTGCAGGAACATTCACTGCCTTCTGAGGACTACCAAATCAGCAGAATGCCATTTGCTACTATTACACCTTGAAGCTCTTGGGCCACCTGGCGCATCAGGAACAATCGCTATTTGTTGTGGGATTAGCTTGGATAACTAGAGAGGGAGCTCAGTTACTCAGAGCCAGCTGCATGTCAGTAGGAGCCAGATGTCTGTCAGCTCCTGCACGGAGCTGATCAGAGCAAGCCCACATTTGCAGGGTTTTAAATCAGCACTTTCTGTCTTTAAATATTCTGACTATAGCTATCAAGTCATGTTATCATAATTACTTTGCACTGCATTTGTCAATGAAATCTTTCCAGAGCCTAGCCTATCCTTTCCAATTTAATGTGAAATAAGGTTATCTAATCTCTCTCTCTCATTTATCATCTAGGGACGTCAGCATATTTGGACTCTCCCTGTAGCTAAATTCTATGACAGTGCGTACTATTTCCGTGTAGCTGTACCGGTAAGCCTTTGCAAATGGCAACATAGCAAAAGACAAATAGTGCTTGAACTGAGAGAAGATCCTATATGAATCTCCTTTAATTTTTCTTCTGCAGGGTTTTGCAAGCTGCTTGACAGATCCTTATTTTGCTGGAATATTTTTTACTGATTACTACTTCTATTTTTATCGGCAGTGTAACTAAACTGTTGTTGATCATTCTGTTCTTTGGGGAAAAGACAAGGAACAACAAGCCTTGTGAGTGGACCTGCATATTTTTCTAAAGTTTTTGCTGAGCTGTATGGCATTCATACTTTTAAAACAATAAAGGGGGAAAATAAAGTGTTTGACAACAACCATAGCTCTGCATTTCCGGGAACTGTTTCTAAAAGGACATGAGGCAACGGAGTATCTGATGTGCAAATAAAATAATTCCATTACTCATAGTGAAGTTATATAATATTGTACTTACAGCAGACAAGAACAAATGGGTTTCAATTCCACTGAGTTGGGATACACTCCAATCCTGAGAAGATGGTAAGATAATAGAATGATATTTGCAGTCAAGGCCTGCTTCTGTCCTACAGGCAAATACCCTCTTTTAGTATCTGCTGCCATTTATTTACATATAAATCTATTTACTTTCTTTTTCTTTTCTATTTTTTTTTTTTTTTCCCTGCTAACAAGCCCAACCCAAACTTTGGGAGGGAAACATAGTGCTGTGCAAATACCCTCTAAAGTAAGTGCTGTAAGTTAGGGGACAACAGGGCAATTCCACAGTTTGTGTATATCCATTTCAGAAGCGGTATCATCATTACCATTACAGTTGTGTGATTTAAGGATGCTGCTGCTGTTTACATGGGTACCTTTCAGCTCTCTCTTTTGTTTTTGTAAACACTACAGCAAGAATGAACGATTTACTCCTAAATACAGCTTATTTATTTTTTCTTGGAGTTTGTGATTTGTGCTGTGTGACAAAAGAATAGAAATGTTTAGGAAGAAGATTGTCTCGCCTGCACAGCTTTCTAAGATCCATATGGATACACTCTTGCGTGGGAGAAATCCTTCTGTTTATATTTAGGGAATGCTTTTTTAAGGTAAAGCTATTTGAATGGAAGTTCACGTTATTTGCTCAGACAGAAGGAAAACAGATGTAATAACCAAACACAGTATAAATAGTGTTGTGGTGTATGTTTGGAACAATCATTCATTTTCTGTAGAGAAAAGAAAACAAATTTAATGAAGAGGCTGTAGGCTTTTAAAGATTTATAATGTAAAAGTTCCATTTGAACAACCTTACTCTGAATGAAATTCTTTATTTAGCAGTGAAAGAGAAACATTAGGAAGAAACATTAATCTCTAAAAAGTGCTGACCATGGTCTTTTTAAACACCAATTTGTCTTAATTGTGTATTTATTGCCTGCTGATGCAATGGGAGAGTTTAATTTGTTTCTATGCCTTCATTTGGCATTTCTTTTGCCACTGTTTTGGGATTTCCTTTAAGGATTGACCTTCTCACTGGTTTTTTTTAGAAGTATGTGCTTCATTTGGGATTAACTGCAATGTCTGTGGGTTTGGGGTTTTTTTTGCCTCAAATGACTCACTACTTTGACCTTAAACATGTAGTGTTTGTACTGTTCTTTTTTATTTTTTCTCCCCCTTGGGAAGTATTTATGGTGTAGACCACATATTCTGTAGTATGGCAGGGACTAAATGGACTTGGAGCTCTGCATGCAAAAGGATCACAAGTTTGTGCCTTCAGGTTTTTTTAATGCTCTATTCTTAAGGGTAATACCTAAGAAGTGTCAGCTGGTCATGGATAATAATGCACTTTTTAAACAAAAAATGCACCTTTCTAGATCCACCTGGTTTTCATCACACTGTTCTGGGTTGAAATACTCTTCCCAGTGGCACAGACCACTGCAGTAGGAGGATATAAGCTCCCAGTGTCTCGTGTTATCAGAAAACTTTCAGTGATCAGAGTCTGGTGTAGATGCATGTGGGATGCACTATAGCCAATATTTTCTTTGTGAAAAAGCTCGTTGTGATTTTATGACACATTATTTTGCCTATTCAAGAATTTTCAGCTAGTTCTGTACTCATTTTATATTTTTCATTAAGGTACTCTTGAAGGTTTTATTCAGCTATAAGATGCCAAGTTGCTGTACAAAAGCTGTGTTCTAACATGTCTGAGGTGACAAAAGTCAACCTTGGCAAAAGCTGGTAAGGAACCATCAGAAATTAAATACTTGGCATTCAAAAGCTGTGATGAATAGTTTTTAGGCTCCTGAGAAAATCTGTGAATGACTGTGAGCTGAAAGACTTTTTAAAATGGGATGACATATTAACAGTAGTGTTCTGACCATCTTCAGTGGGGATCAGATAGATCATAGCTTGCTTTCTAGAATCAGAAAAATACTTGCATTAAGAATTGTTAGTGGGTTAAATTCTGCTCAGAGTGTGAGTAGTTGCTCACTCAGGAGTCACTGACTTCTTAAATCATGAATCCACTGCATAAAACCTGAGTCAATCCAGCTCCAAAATGAAAACCTGATTTACATCAGTTTTACTCCTTCTGTTGATCTGAGTGCTATAGTATGTTTAAAATACATCAGTTCATTGTAGGTAGAGAAAGTAGTTTCAAGATACACAGAAAATTATTCATAATTTATAATCTAGTTGTAGTGCTTTAAGGCTTTTGCATGATATGTTGCTTTCTATGAAAACAAGGCTTTTATATATGACATTATAGTACACTTAAAAACATTGAACACAACTGATGGAAACTCATTATAGGAATCATTTAATGATCTTACCTTCATCTTGGAATAATTCTCTTTAATGTCCCAGCTAAACTGTGATACAGAGCAAAAATATCCTGCAGATTTGTGTTGGGTATTGCTGACTGTCTGCAACTGTGAAAATCCCAGCTGCTCTGCTGGCTTCCATGGATTGCTCTTCCACACGACATTTGCTTCCTCCCACATTACCTACATGCTGGTTGAGGCAAGAGGCAAGACTGGCTCTGATTTGAGCGAAGGGAAAAGCTGGCTGCTCTCTCACACAGAGAATTCCTACCTGCCTTTGGAAGTACTAAATTGTTCCTGTCTGATTCTTTGTGTGGGCACCAGTTTGGGTCTTTTTCTCTTCTTGGCTTCAGATTTTCTTGAATCCTGTAAAAACAAGACATAGCCAAGCCTTCATTGAATTTGATTGTAATTGGTCAACACATTAAAGGTTATTACTAAGCAGAACAGGGAGGTTGATTATATCAGCTTGGAAATCTGATGTTCTTTTTAAAGCCACCATTTAATTAATTCCAGACAAAACAATCCTCAGTGATGGTTCTCAGGTTTCTTAGGGAAGATGGTGCTTTTTGGGGAAGTTTTAGTTTGTTGATTCAGAGCTTTGGATAATGCCTCTGACACAAGGAAGTTGGGATTCAGTCTCACTCCTCTGTAGAGCTGGGTCCACTATGAAGCCTTTGTGCTTTCATTGCTCACTAATAAAACTTTGCTTATAGTATTTTTCCTTTCTTGAAGGGGAAGATTAACTGGAAGTAGGGCATTGTTGTAAGGCTAAATGTATTAATAGATAGATGCTCTTGTCAGGATTATGTATGTTTGGGACTCATCAAACATCTTTTAGTAAAACAATGTGCTCAGCACTTTTGAAAAGTCAGGCCCAATGGGGAGCATATAGCTCTAACTTTAGCTTTGCAGTCTGAGTGCTTTGATCTTGGCATGTTAACTCAAAGTCCTGATTAGGTTATAGAAGTGTTTCTCCAGAAAAAGCAAGCACATATTTTTTTCTGGATAATTGGAAGAAACAGGTTTGTTTCACTGTCACATTTCCACACCTCTCCCTTGCTCTTATGCATGCACAGTATTTGTTATTTTTTTATAATGTATGGATCTATTTGCTCACGATGGAATCAGTAATTTTAATTAATACCTTGAGGGGCAGCTGCTGGCTATGTCTTGTGCTCTCAGTATCATTTGGCTGAAAGAGCAGTGCTTTCTAAGGAAAGGCCACGGCATAAGCATGTTCCAGTCCTTGATTACATGCATTTTGTCCCCTGACTTGCTTCCCCTCCCGTTAAGCTTTGGGAAGTGCTGAGTGATGGTCAGGACTGTGGATGCTGCCTGGAGGGGCTGGACTCAAATACCTGCCTGGCCCTGTGATCCCCAGAGAGACTCAGGATGTGGAGACTTACTGAACACAACCAGAGCAGCAGCGAGGTTCAAGACATGTTAAGACACTTTAGTTGGTCCTAGTGTGCCTTGCCCAGGTCCAGAGTAGGTTGGGAAAAGGAAAAAATTCATGCACATACAGCACTTTGGGCCCTGATATCCTCATAAATACAGCCTCCTCTCCTCCCTCCAGCTTCCCAAATAGCGTGTTTTCTGTCAAAATGGCACATGAATGAACATTTTCAGGTTTCATGACCCACTTTTAACCCTGGTTGCTATGGTGCTCTGCAGGCTGGGCGCTTCCCGGGGTAGGGCAATGTGGCCATGGCACACAAGCCTTTTGTTGCTCCTTGGCCTGGGTCCAGCCAGCTTGTTTTCCCCCCTTCTCGCTCCACCCTGCAGCAGCTGGCAGCAGCCTGTATCTGCTGGCCAGGAACAGGAGCCAGGCTGTAGCCTCTGCTGCCTCTCTAGGTCAGTCTCCCGGAGGAGCCACCTTCTCCCTGGCACACAGAGCTGTACTCGTGCAGACCACAGCTCGCATCCTTTGACTGCATGCTCCTGTACTGGAAAAGCCTTCATCTTCCTGCTCCTGGGTTGGAGTAGGATCCCTCTCCTCTTCCCTCACTAGTTGTTTTCCAGCCATCCTGTGTCCTGCTTTACTCCCTCAAAAAAAGGAACTCATTACAATACTTTTAAAGGATGAGATTTAAAATAGGTCATCTTAGTTATGCATAGAGAAGTGACATCTATGAACAGGATTTAAAACAAAACTCATTATTTTAAAGGCAGATGTTTTAATTTCTAGTTGATATTAAATACATCACAATTGCCTACATGCAGTAGTATAAGCACAGGATTTGCTAATTCAAGTTTAACATTAATTTAGCTGGTAAAGATATCCTGTGGGGTAATCAGTGCTTTGCATTTTCATTCAGTCTTAATGTTACAGTTTCCCTTTCACAATATAATCTAAACCACAGACCAGCTGGCTGTGTTGATTAAAATCCTCTTTCTGTTTTTTATTAATCTTCATGGTTTTGCCCTAGAATTATGAACTGGTCATGGTCTATAAGGAAGGAAATCTGCTGGGCCAGAATGTAGTATTTACAAATCAAGATTTCTGCCTCAAGCATATTGCTGATTCCTAAAATAAGTTGTATCTTGAGGGCTTTGTTACATCTACAGAACTTTACATGAGTTTGGAACAAAGCTCTTCAGGTTAAATTACTTGCAAATAATTCATTATGTGTTTGGCTGATGCATTTCCTCACTGAAAACCTAGATTAAGAGAATGCCATTAGGGGGTAGGGGTGACAGAGGGATTTTTTGTCAATAGGCCTAGTCCTGCCTTTTGGGAGTGTAGAGTTGTGTGAGCTCTTCATGTGGCCCCTCATTGCCTTTACCTTGGTGCTAGAGGGAGGATGCATGAGGCTGGGTTATCGCTGCAAGGGGGAGCACTGATCAGAGGTTCCTCGGGATGCACAGCAAAGGGTCAGGATGCGTTCTTTCAAATGGAAAGTGATGGAACATTGGAAAGGCTGCTCTGATTCCCAAAATCAGCGCAAAGGCTACTGGGGCACAGCCTTGATCTTTGCTCTGCAAAGCTCCTTGCACAAAGACCATTTGTCCGAGGTGGATGAGATTCACCCCAAACAAGTAATGTGCTCTGTGTGTTGTTGCTTTTTTGTAAACAGCTATTTGATCCTGATGAATTGATGTTTTTTAAAACTGATTTGATGTGATGATTAGGCAATTGCTTTAGCATGTGTTTTTTCAATTATCTCTCGTTAACAAAATGAGGCAGTAACTAAGCATGATCTATCTTTTCCTGACTTCTCACAAGGTTAATTAAGACTGTGAATTTTCTTACTGAGGGGTCTGGATATCTTTGCATCTAGGCATGGTTACAGTGGTTATGTCACCTATACTTAGGCCAAGATCCTACATTTAAGGATGCTACTCAGTGAAAACATTACACAGGTAGGCAGATCTGTGTACAGGTGCACCCTTCCCTCCTGAATGTTGCTGCTGGGGACTGTGTCAGTCAGTGCATACATTTGGGGCAGAGAGAGCACAAAGTGGTGATGGATGCTTATAAATAACACATATTGATACCTCAAAATTTTGCTGCAAGGAGTCTGGTTTGGTCTTAGGCTTTACTCTTTTGTTCCCTTTAACTACAAGCACCCATTTTTACTATTCCAAATAACTTGCCTTTCAAATTCTATGCCATTGCTATCCACTTTGGGCTTTAGCAAGGGGCCATAAGGTTTGCAGGTTGAAGATTCAGGGCCCCAAAATCTTCTAGAAGCTCTCACTCTGAGGAATTACATGATTCATCTTGGTGTGCCTCTCGCCATTGCAGGGGTATCTGTCCTACAGCAGAGTAGAGCAGATTTGGTCCATAAATACGTGAAGTACTTGCGTGTTAACCAATAGGATTGAGTGACACTAAGAAGAAGGAAGTTTCCTGTGAGCCAGCACTGCTATGACTGGAGCTGTTGAACACAGGTTGTGATTACTTGGGAATTAGTCTTTTGTGAATGGAGCTGTTTATCTTCTTGCAGGTGTCTTTAGTCTTTGTAGGGTGCCATTTCTTTGAAGTCATGTTTCTCAGTTTCTAGGCTTGTTTGGAGTCTTCAGAAAGCAATTGCTTTTTCTTAATTTGGAGGGTCTTGGCTGCAAAAACTCAGTTCTGACTTTCCCTCTCCCCAGTTTATTTTTGCCAGTTTTCCAGGCACTGATAACAGTTTTTGAAGCTCTGATTTCTGCAGGCATAGAAACTTGCTCTATCAGCTTGCTGTGGTAACCTCATTGCTTATAGAGTGCTGATAAGCATTGCTTGGCTGGCTGCTGAAGCCTCATAGGCACTGCTTAAAGAAAACAAACCCAAAAGGCTACTGGATAGGGCAGATTAATTGTCTCGTTTTAACTCTTCATGACTGCACAGCTCTTAATTTTGGCAGACTTCTGCTATCTCACACATTTCCTTTAACATACTCCATGTAGCAGCTTGGCTCTGGATGCAGAAGTAAATGCATTCAGTCGATGCTCTTCCCCTGTAACCTCCTGCTTTCCCATCCCATGCAGCATCATGGCTGAAGCAGATCAAATTATCCTCTTGGCAGTATCACTTTCCTTTGTGATCTACTTGCTTTAAGGATCTGTCTATTGCCTCATCTCTTGGTAAATATCATCCCAAATTCAAACTTCTTGCCCTTATCTCCCAGAAATATTTAGCAGATTGCTCTCTACTGGGTTTTATGTTCTTCCTCTTTTTGCCCCTGTGCTTTCTAATGTAAATCCCTCTTCCACATCACTACTTAGCCATGCACTAAGTAAGTATTTCATGAGCTTTCATACCATAGTGTTGTTTCTTCAATGTCTTCTGTGCTTGGGATAGTCTTACTGACTTGAGCTGGTGCTCCACGTAGCACTGGTGGTCCTCTGGGTACAGACAGCAGGTCTGTGCTTGCTTTGTCCACATGTGCTACTCAGCACAGGACACAAGCTGAACCCTTCACAAGCACAAAATACAAGAATGAACAGACTTACTTAACAAAAAGAGTGCAAACTCTGCATTTCTGGTTCACTTTACTATCCCTTAGGGATTTCTTTTTGCATTATGTGGTTAAATTTATTTTTCCAGACAACAAAGAGTGAACTGAAGAATCTCACTCAGTCTATATCCATGTTGGAGAGGCTTAGTTTCCTTGCTTCTGTTCAGACAGCTAGCTGTTTCCCCCCTTCCCCCTTCCCCATGTTTACTTACTTAAACTGAATCAGGTATGATGGTTACACAAGCCAAAAGAAACACTGTGTATACAAGAAGCAGCTGATGTTCTGTTTCTGGAGTAAAATATATGGAGAGAAGTTATTTCTCAATGCAGAAAGAAGAAAAAATCTGAACCTGTCAAAGTCAAGCATATTAAAGAAGATGGTTGCAAAAAGACAGCCCTTATGCTGTACATAATACACGACTCCCTCTATGTCTGTTCTCTGAAAGATGAAAAATTACAAGGGCTGAAACTGAAAGCATCATTAAATGTTAATCTGCTGGGGCTTCCTTAGTACTAGTGAGGTTAGACTGTGCCACAGAACACAGTGACAGATGGACTGTCCTCTGTGAAATCATGCTGCGTTGCCAAACACCGCCGGAGTATGAGCTGTCTGTCACCATGCACGTGCTCTGGCTGCACACCCCTTGAGCTCCCTGCCCAGGGGTGTTCTGAGGGATCTGCCCCCCCCATGCAGAGCATGTGCAGACATCGAGTCAGGAAGTATTAGGGCCTCAATGAGCTTTGTGCTTCTGTGAGCATATTGTAACCTGCAGGCAGGAAAATGCAGGTCTTAATAATGTTTTGTCTGGGTATAGCGCTGAGCCTGAGATCTCTGAATGGCTCTGACAGGCACTGTCCCTGCTCAGCCAGGTTCCTGTGTTTTACATCACCTTGTATAGAAAAGACTTGAGTCTTGGAGACTTACCATGTTTGCAAAATAAAGTTGAAAGCCCTTCACTGATGGCCTTAAGGGCTTTTGCTAAAAACATGTATACTGCATCTTAGACAGAAAGATAAGTTTTGCTTGCTTCTACATACACCTGCTTGTGACCAAGCTCCCTATGTTGCTGTGCTTTTGGCATCACCACTTCATAACTTGCCAGATAATTTAGTGCTGAAACTGTTAACAGGAAAACAAACCAGTTGAGTTCCTTCCCGAAGCTTCAGCACAGCAAAAATGGGAATGATCCCCCCATCAAAACCTTCTCCTTTTTGCCAAAGTCCTTTGTGGTAGAAGAACTGAGCTGGGCTGAGGCTCTTCCCCAGGGCTGCCAGAGCCAGAGCTGCAGACACTGTGGCCTTTAGGGCCTGTGTGCTTGCAATCAGGAAGGAGGCAACATGAGCACCAGTACAATGTGACTTACCCCATGTCCTGGGTTCAGCAGTAGCAGTCATTTTTCTCCTCCTTAGTAGCTGGTGCAGTGCTGTGTTTTATGACTTTCAGCCTGGAAACAGTGCTGATAACACTGATGTTTTAGTTACTGCTCAAATGTTTACTCTAACCAAGGACTTTGTGAGTCTCATGCTCTGCCGAGGAGGAGGGGAAGCTGGGAGGAAGCAGAGACAGGACACCTGACCCAAACTAACCAAAGAGGTATTCCATACCACAGCACATCATGGCCGGGATGTAACTGGAAGTTACCCAGAAGGGCTGGTTCACTGCTCAGTCGGGCTGGGTTTCGATGGGTGGTAATGTATTCTCTCCCCTTGTTATTTCCCTTATCATTATTATTATTGGTGGTAGCAGCAGTGGTTTGTGTTACACCTTAGTTACTGGGCTGCTCTTAACCTGGGGGAGTTTCATTCTTTTGATGCCTGGGTGTCCTGGGTTCAGCAGTTGCAGTCAGTTTTTCTTCTCTTTAGTAGCTG